>JBBPMO010000658.1:0-19298 GCA_038090315.1 Xanthoconium stramineum | reverse complement strand
ATCGTGTTGTGTAGCACTGTCGTGCGGCGCTGTCAGCGCTTTGTGGCAGTGCTGTACAGTGCGGGGATTCTGTACAGCGCTGTGACAGCGCTGTGACACGACTGCACAGGGGGGGACCTATCTGTAGTGCTGTCACAACTGTCACATGCTGTGATGTGATGTACAGTCCTGCCCAGTAACTCAGTGGTTTGCTGATGTTGAGGATCAGAAGACTTGTTATCGAGCATTTCTTGAAGCAACATCAAACAAATCTCTGTCACAGTCAGTATGTGTGGTTTGTGCACAAGAAATGTGGTTGTCTGAAGGTGTGTAGATCAGTTTAATAATAAAGATAAGTGAATGTTGATGACTCTATTTAATTTAAAGGGAGCGACCATGTTATATTGGATGTACCAAATATTCAATGCTTGCAACCTTCATCACCACATCCCTTCCATAATCTGTGGAGAGGATTATTAGTTCTTTCACAATTTGTTTGAGAAGAAGAGACAACAGCGATAGCATGGATCTGCGATGAATGCTTATGGGCACTCAAATTGGGTACCACACCCAAGTTTGCACTCGTGAACAATCTTTGGCTTAGTCCAATACCAGACAAACTTGCAATCCTTACACTTCCTGAACAGTTGTTGGTGTCCCATCACTATCCTCATTGTTATGTTGTCAAACTCTATCCTCAAGACGGACGTGTTACAAATCCCAATCACCTGCAATGGGGAATGACAGGAAATGTAATGTTGTAGAACATGAACACTGACGCAATTGTCGCAATGCTCAAGGGTCAATTAATGCCCCAGCCTGCTGTACAATTAGCATTAGTAATCGCTATAACTTACGTGGGGAAGAAGAAGTTACCAAAGTTGTGGCTAAAGTCAACCTTCCGAGTTCGTTGTCGAATTGTGTATGAAGCATTGGTATGGCTAAAAGCGAACAACAAGCTGTATTCCGACATTATTATTTCACCTGAACGACTGGCAAGTTTACCTGAGGACAACATACCTTGGGAAATATTAGCTGCCATTCGTCACAAAGAACACAAAGAAGTAGTGGAACAGGAGCAGGCAGGATATGTTCAAGTAAACAATGATGTCAAAGAAGGTTAATTGTTTTCTTAATTGTATTTGATCTGCTTCTTGACTGAAGGTTTTTTTCAGTGAATGAGAGTATCCAAGATGTTCGAGAGGATGAAATGGTGAATGGACAGGACAATGGTAAGTCAAAATAGAGAACAAGTGATGTAAATCAAATTAACTTTGTGTCAGATGACATCAAGAACAAGTCAGCAACTCTAGATGATGATATGCCTTGCATGATGGA
This sequence comes from Xanthoconium stramineum, assembly GCA_038090315.1. Classification (NCBI taxonomy): domain Eukaryota; kingdom Fungi; phylum Basidiomycota; class Agaricomycetes; order Boletales; family Boletaceae; genus Xanthoconium; species Xanthoconium stramineum. Next base: position 17,981 of record JBBPMO010000658.1, on the reverse strand, counting down.
CGATGAAGGATTGGTTATTCCTCTGCAGTTTCTTGGAGTCAGTGATGCAGAACTCGAAGGGATTTCATTAGACGAACACATGAAATACACACTTGCCAATATGGAAGACAGAGAGGGCGGTTATGTGGTTCGACATGGCCTCAAACCGCTGTCTGAATTTGGAACCGGATATGGGGGTCAAGATCCACCTGCTCGAAATCCATTAGCAGCTGCATATCCCATTTTGTTCCCATATGGTATAGGAGGCATAGAATCTCTTCGAGAGCGGACAGTGGGCTTTGATGAACATGTGCGCTGGGCTATGCAATATCACGACCATCAATTTCGAACGCACCATTCATTTCCCTTTATCTGCTTCAGTATCTCACAAAAGTGAGAGGCACTGTTCTCTGCTCATGTTCAGATGAAACGAAGAGACTTTGATCAAGATGCCGTTGCTATCACATCCTTGACCATGGCCGATTTGAAACAGGCTGAAAAGGAGGAAGCTTCCCATATGCTGTTTTCCAACAACTGTGTGAAAGCTCTTCGGAAACATGTCTTTGCTGCCAGTGGTCATGTCAGAGGCTCAGACAAGATGTGTGCCTCGTATCATGGGCAGATATGGGGAACAAGCTTGATGTTGCAAGGACCATCCCTATGGCTTACAATCAATCCATCTGACTTGCATGATCCCATCATCCAATTGTTCACAGGCAAGGAAATAGACATGGACTTTTTTGACTCAAATCTGGGGCCCGATAGCTCTCATCAAGCAGCCAATGTTGCACATGATCCATATGCAGCTGCCAAATTTTTTTTTTTCATCATCAATACAGTGTTGTTGACTCTGTTAGGGATCAAAGTTTCAAAGGACTGCGTTTATATGCAAACGGCATTATTTGGACAAGTGTCAGGATATTATGGAGTGGTCGAAGCACAAGGTCGTGGAACATTACATGTTCACATGTTGCTTTGGCTTGAGGACACCCCAAATGCTGAAGATATGCACAAACTTCTTCAAAGCAAGCAGTTATGAGAACACATCTGAGATTTCATAAAAGAAAACATACGAGCCCATGTTAATGGTTTAGATGACAAAACAATCAAATCTACCCTGCATGAAACACAACTTGGATATTCATGTCCACCAAATCCTGATGAAGAAGATTGGTCAGAGAGATTTGCTGATAGACTTTGCCAAGTTGTGCGCTCACAACAGATCCATACATGCACCAAAATGACATGTCTTCGCCATAACAAGCATGGCCAGCTAATGTGCAAGCGTTGGGCTCCATGGGAACTATCTCCAGAAGAAGAGATAGACAACAAAGGACAATACAAACCTTGCCAAACAATTGCATTCCTGAACAATTTCTGTCCACCTATATCAGTTTCGCTAAGTTGCAACAATGATATCAAGTTACTTTCCAATGGTTCAGATACGAAGGACTGTATATGGTATTCAACAACCTACCAATCCAAGAAACAGGGAAAGAATCACAATGTCTCTGCTCTAATGGCGAAATCAATACTATACCACGAAACACATCAAGGTGGTGTCAAAGACATACTAGATCGTAATCAGCTTCTCATCTTTTGTTGTCAACACATGTTAAACCAAGAAATGGAATATTCAGCTCCTCAAGTTGTCGCATATCTGATGTGATGGGGTGATAACATATGTTCTCATTGATATGTTCCATTGTATTGGAGGGCACTTCAATTCCAATTAACAAAGGAATTCGATGAACTGAGGATGAAAAGACATGAGTAAGTTTCAATCTTAGTCCTAATTTCGTCACACAGTCAAATGATAGATAACTTATGAAATTAATAGTGATTCATTGACCCGATTGGATCAGTCAATCAATACTCTGTAGACTGGGGAACAAAGGTCAATGGTTCTTGATACCAATGACATAGAGGTACTAAATAAAACAGCATAAGCTTTTGCAACTCACTGACAAGTATCTATAGGATGTGATTACGCTCGACGTCCAGAAAAACGGATGCCTCTTTCCATGTTCACAAATTGAGGATTATATGTTGCAAGGAGTTGAACTCAAGCAATACTCCTTTTTTGCTTTCGTGGTGGACACCTATGAAGAACAAATACCCTGTAAAGAGGTGCCTGACATTGGACTCAAAGAACAAACCTCTGATCAATTTTCTCACCTGCATCAAGGTCATGTTCCTAATCAGCGAAGTCATTACCTTCCAAAACATCCAAAGCATCTAACACACCATTGGATAGTACAAACATCCGGACACAATACTCTTCCCAACATTGTTGGGCCTTTTTTTCCAAATCCTAATGACGAAAGCATGGGAATGCTGTACTGCACTTCAATGTTGACATTGCTGCAACCATGGCGTCAATTACAAAATATAAAAGAAGAAAGCGAGACATTTCACAAAGCTTACCAAAATTTATATTCGACAGCAACCCAAGTTCAACTGGATATCCTTTCAGGTGTTCAGTATTATTATGATTGCAAGAGTGCAGCCAGAGAACAACAAGGAGAAGAGGAGAGCGTACTTGATGAAAATGCACCAAATTGAATGGTTCCAGGTGTATCCAGGGACGTAACTGAGGAATCTGAATCTGAGATGGGAGAAAGTACCCCAGGAGTATCATTGACAGAAGATGATCTGCAATTTTTCAAAGATTCACTGAAAAACCAACGTGAAGAAAGGCATGGAAGGCTTGCCATATCCATTGCACAGTCAAAAGGTCTTTTTATTGACAAGTCAAAGGAATGGAACTGTTGATCCATGGAAGTCAGCTTTGCCAAAGGCGACGACTACCAAAAACTTTACACATGGCAGAACGAGATGGCAAACATGATTAGCAAGATAAATCACAATATAGATGAGGACAAGGACAAGGAAGGTAGCAGAAATGACACAGGGGAAGCTGAAGTCAACAGACGAGAGTCTATGGTTGTTGACAAACAAGAGCCAGAGAGCGAATTCCAAGAAGGGGTCAAACGACTTGGTGCTTCATTCTTGGGAGCAGAGAGTAATTTCACACCTGTGGAAGTTGAAGGCCTGTTACAGGATCAACGATGCGCATACGATATCATTGACTGGCATCTAAACAAAATGTTGAAAGGAAATGAACCTCAGCAGCTTCTGATGATCATCCCTGGCAAAGGTGGAGTAGGAAAATCCAAAACGATTCAAACGATCACAGAGAATTTTGTTCAACGAGGAGCAGTTCATCTGTTGGCAAAAAGTGTGTACACAGGAATCACAGTGTCCATTATCGATGGAAAGATGTTGCACGTGATCTGTCAAATCCCCCTTAATCATCAAAATCAGTCACGAAAGTCCAACCAGAAACTTGCACAGTTCTGGCATCACAAACTATACCTGATCATTGACAAGAAATCAATGCTTTCACACAAGTTCTTAGCCCGTGTTTCATCAGCCATATGCACTGCCAAGAACCTTGCAGGAGTAGCAGGATCAGAACTTCCTTTCGGGGGTGTCAACATCATCCTCATTAGCAATTTTCACCAGTTTTCCCCAGTTACTGGCCGACCTCTGTATTGGCCCCTAGATCCATTAAAAGACAATGGGGAAGATCTGCTTGGACATTCACTTTATGAACAATTTCAGACAGTTGTATGTCTCAAACAACAAGTAAGGGTCATTGACGAGGAATGGCTGGACTTGCTCCAACATGTTCGGAATGGCAGCTGTCGCACGCATCATCTTCACCTCCTTCACTCCCTTATCCTGACTGATTCTTGATGTCCTCCACTCATATCTGACTCAAACCCATGGAACGATGCCATTCTAATTAGGCATCTGCATGGGTATGGCCTCGCACTGTGGGTTGTGAGTGTGGGTATCTGTGGGTATGGGTATGGGTTTGGATGTCCATACCCATGGCTATACCCATACCCACACCATGGATTTCCTATTACTAGCAGGAAAATGAAGGCCTTGATTTATATCATCACAATGCCAATGTGTAGTAACCTTGGGATACAAGTTATAAGAGATTTCAAGCAACATTGTATCATAAGCATTCAACTGGCAACTAGACCAAAAAGGACTGGTCTGAAACAGCCTTTGAATGGTTGTAACTGGTTATGGAATGGTCTTTTGAAAGACTAGCCCACAGCTCAGTTGCGTGTGAAGGCCTCACTTAGATGCTGCACAATGAAATATAGTACATACTCATAGCTGTCTATCCGTCCAAGAATCATGTATTTTGGTTCAGGGGATGCAGAGATATACACATTTCCGGATTGTATGTCATTTTAACATGGTCAGGAGACTATCTATTTGTAACCAGCCAGGATAAATTCTAAGAATTATGGGAAAATTATGGGGAATGGGTGGAAATGGTACCAACTAGGGACAATAGCTTTCGAAGCAACTGGTTGCAATCTGAACCAGTTGTGACTGGTTTTAGACTAATTCTTGAGTTCTATTGAAGACAAGACTTATTTGGACTGGTTGCAAGTGTTCCTGTCAGGTCTAGTTTCTAGTCTTTAGACCAATCACCAACTGGACTTTAAGACATTGCTGGGTACTTATTATTCAACAGCAACTACTTACTAGAGCATCCAACAGGTACAGTACTTTCTACAATACATATAGTGACTACTACTAGTAGTAGTGCATCCAACATTAAGTTCTAATAGAAAACCCATGGTGTGGGTATGGATATAGCTAGGTAACCATACTCACAACCCATGGTGCAAGGCCATACCCATGCAGATGCCTAGTTGCTGTGTATCTATTGTGTGGTGGTGGTGGGTCTAGGGTATGTATACCCATGGGTTTCTCAACCCATGCAATACCCTCACATACCCACCATATATACCCATACCCACCATGTGGGTATGGGTATTGGTGGGTATGGATATGGGTATGACCACTGATATCCCAGGGTATACCCATGCAGATGCCTAGTAACAAGTGTGGGAATGTGAACTCTAAGTTCCATGGTCGAATACATCAGATAGCAAACTTGAAGGACTCCAATGCCAGTGAACCTACTAGTGTATCCAAGTTCAGGTCAGGGTAAAGGGACTACTGCTCCCATTCCAGTAGCTGCTGATGAGCGTCAGGATGCCATGACCATAGGTGAAGATAGGATACTGGGAAGGTGAATTCTACAGGTCAATGGAGGGCAGATTGGTGAAAAAATGAGTATACATTCAAGTTGGCAGGTCAAACTCAAGTGACCAACCTTATTGCAGCGAGTGCTTGACAATGGGTCACGGCAGGATGCCATGATCAGAGACAACTCCGAGATACGACAGGGTGAATTCCAGGCTCTGGTCATTTTTCAGGAGGTTATCCATGAGCTAGTATGGGATACTAGTGTGACTGGGGACAGGGATGTGGGAATGTCAAGGGGGATTCTACGTTCACTGGCAGTGGCTGAAAACAGAATGGCAAAAGGTCATCATGAGCCTAGATCGTGATGGGTCAAGATGAAGAAACCAACCTTGTTCCAAGTGGCATAGACTGCTGATGGGTTGCGGTATGGTGTGACTGGGCTTGAATGGCTAAGAAAACATTGGCACAGGATGAGCTTGATTGGCAGGTAAAGGTTATCTACTGGTATTGTAACGCTCAGGTTTGCATCCAAGTCGAAACCATAGATATTTCGCTGAGGGCACCTTCAAGTTAAATCATTTGGCATCTGGCACCACTAGTGCATACCTAGAGAATGCTGTTGTCAGAGGACGTTCATACTGTTGGCAAATGGTCTTACAGCCCTCTAATTGCTGTGTATCACCTCTGGGTCAGGTGGCGATTCAGACGAACTCACATCAAGTTGTACTGTTCATTGGCCCAGTTACTGCTGCCCAGGCTGGGCTTGAAGCAATTCCAGAGATCACATAGACTCTTGCATTGCTTCTATGCCCTCCAACAAGAGGTGGTCAGCTTTGAAGTCAAGTTGCTTCGCACCTTGTATAAATTGCTTCAAGCTCCTGATACTTGTCACAACTTCAAATTGACTCGGAATATCCATTGCTGTGGCAACCAGCACCCAGTGGGCAATGTACATTTCTTCTTTTTTGCCATCCTGCAAGCTGAGAGGAATAGCCTGAGTAGGCAAGTTCAATGTTGAGTGGGCTGGTGGACTCGGACAGAGAGCTGCAACCACAAATCAAAAAGGCCAAGGTGAGTCAGGCCAAGTCATGTTTGCGTGTCATGCATCACAGCTTGCTGCCCTTAATAGCCATGCACGTTGCCCAGCTCCTGCTGGTTGCTATATCCATACAATATCTACACACAGACATCTGATCACATCCAGGCAATAGCTGAGGAAAAAGGACCCTTGTTCAAACAGTGGAAAGCTGGAGATAAGTACTGGGAGAGTACAGGGGAAAGTACAGACTAGAAATATGTGATACAATGTGAGACTTGTCACCCATTTCCCCATCATTTAATACTGCAAATATTGGTGTCAACCCCCAAGATGACCACACAAGACATCCATTAGCACTTTATTCCTATGGGCAGCCTCAACTTACTGACCCAGATTTTCCACTTTACTAGAAACAAAATCAAGGATTATCTTCAACTTCTCCAACTGCTCATTTGCAGCCACAGCCTCTGCCTGCACAGCATCCAGAACAGCGCCAGCAATTACTTGGGCTTTTTTCACCCAAGCTCTGTTGAGTGCTGGTTCAGGTCATACTGCCCTCAGCTACAAAAGTATGAACCTCATGTACAAGGTGGAGTAGTATACATACGTACAAACAGCTCAACTTCAGAAGCATCTGCCTTCATCTCACACAATTTCACCTGGAGCATCTGGAAAGCGGGCCCCCTCATCCATTTCTCAAGTCAAGTGTTGGGGAAAGTCATAGGTATGGAGTGCCTTAGGTTCTCTGTGATGGGTGAACCCATGAGAGGGCACAAATCCAGGTCTTCTGAAAAGGCCTGGGGGGAAGGAGGAGAGGTAGACCTCTCTGAGTGTGGAGGGGATGATAGCTCGCTACCTGCCAGTGACCATTCAGAGGGGGATTGACTTGGAGCCCTGGATGACTCGGAGTATTGAGATCCAGGAGACCTTGAACCATGAGGGTATGGGCTGGTGTGTGGGCACAGTGGGCACCTTGGATATTCCACTCCTCACATGCTGGCTCTGTCAGTGGGTCGATCTGATATAGTAGGTCGGCGATGAGAGAAGTGTTTTGAAGAGGTTTCAATTGGAGACAGAAAAAGAAGGAAAAGTCTACACTTCATGTGACATGTAGAAAATGATCCAAATGACAGCAATATGGCTAGAATAAGGTATCGAGGTCAATTCCTCCATCAGCTTCATTGTCCAAGTCCAAGTAACCATCGCCTGAATAGTAATCATCATCAGTTGAGTCCAAGCTTGAGCCCGAGTCCTCCACGCTGTCGAACCATTTGTGTTCCACTGCATCACCTTCAACACTATCATCGTGATTGATGTCCATTTCGTTGTCACTAGTAGCCTCGTCCACACTCTCAGTGCCACTTGGAAAAGTGTTATGACAGTGCCCAACACCCTTTCCATTGTACCTCATAAACATATCCCTATCAACAAAGCTAAGATACTCAGTTGCATACGAAAGAGACTCGGAGAGGGAAATATAGAACTGCTTACACATTCACATAATATGCACTCCAATCATCAACCTTGCAGGGGACTCAGCCTAGTGAAGGGCCTGCTCTTAACAAGTTGGTGGTACATCCATCACAGAAGGCAGGAATGAGGTGACATCCTCAGATAACAAGAGAAGGATCTAGAAATCTGAACACAGCTGGGTCTGAGTCCAGCACGAGGCCAACTTTTGGTAGCCGAGCAACTGTTGAACTGTGGTGATAACCAGGAACTGTTCCATACCAACGGACCCAAAGAATCTCCATAGGCTGGATCAATGAGTCCCGGGAGTCCCTTCCACAATGGCAGACATAGGCACAAAAGATGTGCAGCACATGGGCATACCAGTAGGGATGGTGGCCAGGTTCGTTTTCATGCGATAATACCATCACATCACTGTGGATGTGTGGATTGATTATATCTTGCTCTCTGTGCACATTGGAAGTTGTATAGTTGATTTGCATAAATGCCACTGAGTAAAGGCAATTGTTGAGTATCTGTACACAGTTGCATTGATCATCTGTGAAGATATGGTCTTTCCTATCAAATTCGAGGTTGAGTAGGCAATACAGTAAATGGTCCTTCAGCTTCAGGATAAAACACTAGAATACAATTAGCAGATAAAAGCGGGCAGCAGAAGGGAAGCACCTTGATGGCAGGATCTGTTTCATGTTCCTGCAGAAAGGAAATAATATCCAGAGGATTTCTGGATGTGTCATGGATAGAGTGGTGTAGCTCTGGTTTGCAGGTAGGCAGCAGGTCACTGCTGACTGCATTGACAGTACTGCTGGACTGAAATTGCCTTCTCCTGACCTTGTATTTTGTTATTTGCCTCAAAGCATTGTTTTTGTTTGTCAGAGAATACGATTCTTTGATGCTGTGGTGGGTGAGTTCATCCTGATAAGAAATAAACAAATGTAAAAAGAGAAGAGAAATAGTACTGTGCACAATCTGTGTGGTATAGGAATTTGTCATGCCAAATTGTGTGATCATCCGTTCATAGTCCCCAATAGCATGGAACTTATACATCTTCAAGTTGAATCCTTTCAGCATCGGCATGGAGGATTGTCTGCTTGAACTTTTGGATGGGCCAGAAGCTTGCTGCCAACATTGTCGAGCCATGTACTCCCTGGGGAGCTCAAGTGTGCAATATGCCTGTGCAGTTTCATCTCTAAACTTCCATAGAATGGAACTGAGTTGTCTGGAAGCCTTGTTCAATAGGGAGAGAGATTCTTCGGTGTGCATGCAAAGTTTAGCCAAAGCATGCCACTCTGCACAACAGTACAGCATGGTCATGACAAGCTGATTGTGGTGGCCCAGAAAGAGCCCTTCAAAAACTGGGATGGAGCACTACATGATTGTCAAAAGTGATGTCACCCTAGAAACACACTGACACTTGCCTGCAAGATGTCTTCAAAGTCACATGCCGCCAATCTCCTCATTTCCAAGGCATTGTTTGAGAATCGACAGATAACACCATGGCCAAATGTAGGTATCTGTTGAAAACTAATCACATTGGTTTCAGTGGTGATGACAGTAAACAACAGTATGACGAATTGCCTCACCATTCATCCAGTTGGGTGACTAGGTTTCCGGAAGGAGAAACAGCATACAAGACGCATATCAGGTGACTGAACACTGCCTTCCATGTCCCAAGCTCAAATTCATGCATAATATCTACAACAAGCATAAAAAAATGGTCAAACTTGGACTTCTGAAGTTTTGTGGCAAAGGCATTCTAAGGGATGATCAGGGGAAAAGTGAAAAGATTAGTAAAGGCCAGGTATATCATGGTCGGTACAAGAGACTCAGAGTCCAGTAATCGTCATACTGCAACACCATCGACTGGTCTGCCCTGCTGGTATATGAACTCCTGTGCTTGCTTAATCTTGTCTGGCATATACACGAAGCTTGCTGAAGTGTAGCTGCATGTCATGAAGTAGACCGGTATTATCGAGTTTTGCTTTTGGGATTAAACATTGAGGACAGAGATGTTCACTTCCATCACATATTGTCACCAATAGAACTCTACACTGGAGTCAGTGGTTATATAGATAACATAGCAACAGCTTACTTCTCGGGATAATCAGCTGAATAAGTGAAAATTTGGGGATATACCCAGCGAAAGATGCCATCAGTGCATTGTAACACGATCCTGTGTTCATATGTATGTAAAAACTCATTGTCAAGGAGTATGTCCCAAACAGCTTGCATAAGTTCCTGTTGACAATGTGTCAGTAGAGTGCATATTGCCAATTTTGTAAACTGCCCAATATCTGCAATGAAGTTGGTGATCATGTCCAGGAGCTGAAATTGTGCTAATTAATACTATATGAAATCCACAAAAGCAATCCACTCACTGAAGGAATGAATGCAACATGGTTGCAAGCACTGGAAGTAGGCTGAGCTCAGGTGTACTTTGAGACATTCCTGAAGTAGAGATATACAGGCCATGCTTTGGCTGTTCTGAATGATGCGAGCATAGTAGTGTCTGATGAAAACATCATTGCTGCAACAACTTTCTCAAGCTTGCATCCAGGTTCATTTGGCTGCCTTTGCAAGTCATTGTGGGCTTTTAACCAGGTGTCGGAAGTGTATAATTCATTGAAAACCTGTGGTTTGGACCCATCAATGGGATGTTGCCAAAACCGCTTGAAGGGGAACAGATGGAAGTGTTTTGCAGCAGGGGAAGAAAATGCAGCCTTCAAAATGTCCATTATAGGACAATATAACAATCCGGGAATAGTGAATAATCAGTGACATCCACCAGTCGTGTCAGGGGTTCAGGTAGGAATTTTGATGTCTACATCAACTTCTTGCCAACCATCAGAAGTGCAAGTTGACTTTGCATCAAGAACAGTGTTTTGAGCATCCATGCTGAACCCAGAGAGATCTTTGGTTCAAAAATCGTCAGCAAGGAGGACTTCATGAACGAGACGATCAACTTCCTGTTGAGACTTTGTAATACTTTCCATATACCACCACTTCATGAGACAGTAAATAGACATATTTTTGAAAGGCCACAGCGGTGGTGACGTTTCCACTGGTGTAGGGAATATAGGTTCAGGTGGTGGCTGCCATCCTCTGTAAGTTAGGGCATCAGGTGTGACAAATGCATCAGGATCATAGGATGGCTGATGTGGATATTCTCGAAGTATTCCAAAAGCATTGGGAGCTGTCTGGATGGTATCACAGACATGGAGCATGACTCTTCGTATGGCTGGTTGCAAAGATGCTGAGTCCTCTGCAGGCGCTACTACCAGGATGGGGGGTTGGGGAAGCTCATCACGATATCTCCTTGGTAATCTGGAGATTCACTTGGAAGGCGCCAGGGCTGACTCTGAGGGCTCATCAGTGGGATTCCAAGGTTCAGTGGTCAACACAACTCTGTGGGATGCTGGGGGTCATGGCAGGCATGTTGGAGGATGTGGAAGTTGCTCTTGGCCCTGCTTCCAGATTAGAAGCTGCTGGCATGTTCACTGGTAACTGTGATGCACTGGATTGTGAACGGGGATCAGAAGGCTGAGATGAGCACAGTACTGATGGCCTGGGAATGTCCAATGGTGAAGTGACTTTGGTGGACTCGATGTGCCCACTAGCATCCTTAGGCTAGAGAAATATAAAAATCAATGAATTCTGAGTCACATGGCACCATGCCAGTGAGCAAAGGGATCAATGACTCACCATGACTTCAATAGTGCTGGAATCTGTCGCCATGCCAGTGTTGGATGCATGCCTTTTATGCTTGTTCACCTTGTAGCCTGGGGTATTTGCCCTTCCCAGGTGTTCTCTGCATTTCTGCATACTTGAGCGTAGCAAGGCTTGGTAAATCTGACATGTTTCCTGATGTCGGCTGAGTGAGCATTGGCTTTTGAATGACAGTTTGGGGCATCCACCCCCACAGGAGAATACAGTGTCCATGTAAACTGTTACGCGAAGGCAACCACTGCAAGTGAAAGGTTCTCGGAGGGAGGTACTCACGAAGAGACGCTACGTCCTCGAGGTTACAAAAGAAGGTTGATCGAAGATGACTAAGGATCTAGAGAGTCGACGAACGGTCGATGGTGGCTAGGGACTAAGAGAGTCGACGAATGGTCGACGGTTACTAGGAGCAAGGGAGTCGACGAATGGTCGACGATGAGGTCGGCGATGACTAAGGGCAAGAGAGTCGATGAACGGTCGATGGTGACTAGGGACTAGGAGAGTCAATGAACGGTCGACGGTGACTGGATACTAGGGAGTCGACGAACGGTCAACGTTGACTAAGGATTCGGCGAACGACCGACTAAGGGGTGGGTCCAGAGTTCTCAGCAAACGGCTGATAGATTACACAAGAGTAGAAGAAAGACTAGAGGGGTACTAGGGGTGACGAGGTAGGGCTATGAGAGTAGATGCCTTGTGGGTGCATAGAAGAAACATGAAGAAAAGAAAGAAAGAAGACGTGGGAACGCAAGGACAGGTATATATACTGGAGTCTTATAGGAGGCAGTGTCAGTGATGGAACATCAGAGAATGAGAGAGAATCGAGAAGAGGCAGTGTGCCGTGTTACATGGATCAAGGGATCTCTAAGGGCCGTGTCATCAAGGAACGTCAGAGAATGTTAAAGAAGGAAAACGGGTCCGTGGATAGTGCCACGGGGTGTAACGTGATAGCGTCCTAGTCAGGAAGAGAAGAGCAGGAGGAGAAACGGGGACGCAAGGGTGTCCAAGCGAGGACAATAACAAGACAGGTCACCAATGTCGGAAGGGAAAGTTGGTGCTCAGTCCTCAGAGAGTACGGAGTTAAGTCTAAAGGTCATTGCATAGTTGGAGGAAAAAGACTGGTGTATCGGCGTCTTCCGAAGAAGATTGTAACATTACCCCCTTCTTACATTCGAGCCCCAGGTTCGATCTAGATTCCTTTCGTGGCATAGTAGGCAAGATAGTGTGCACTGGTGGATAAGTGACGGGGGGAATCAGTGATTTTGTAGTCAGGTTGGGAGAGATCGTGGGAGTAAGGATTGTGGGGACGGGTTCTGGGTGATTTCCAAGGGGGAACGAAGGGGAGTTGGTTGGGTGAAGGATGTTTAGTATCGCCGAGGAAGAAGAGTGGACAAGGGTAAATAGTGTTCCAAGATGACGGGTGAGAGAATCAAAGAGTAAAGAGATGAGATCATATTATATGGAGACGGAGATGGGGGTCTGAGAGGGAGGATGAGTAAATTTCAGGGGGGTGCTTCACGTAGAGACTCCTCATCCTGATTTTACTTAGAGAGAACGTGCCGTTTTGTATTCGTCTAGGATTTCTTGGGCATGGGTGAGATGCGATTCGGGTTCCCAGGTGTTTTCAGAGGAGGGGTATCCTTTCCAGGCAGTTAGATATCGACGTCGGCCAGAAGTTCCTCGGTGGGCAAGAATCTTTTCGACTTTGTATTCTTCTTCGGAGTTGATCAGGTCAGGGGGTGGCGAAGAGAAGTTGGGGCCGTGAGTAGAGGTTTCTTTGTATGAGGACAGGAGGGATGCATGGAAGACGTCATGGATTTTCCAAGTGGGGGGTAGTTTGAGACGATAGGTGAGTGGTGAAAGTACTTGGAGAATTTCGAATGGTCCTAGTCGTTTGGGAGCGAGTTTGCGCGATGGGTAATTGATGCGAAGATGGGTGGCTTCTAGCCAGACCCTGTCTCCAGTTTTCCAAGGGGAGAATTTCTGAGTGATACGATTGCTCATGAGACGGCGGGAGAGTTCGTGGGCAGCTAGGGCTTCTTGACGAGCTTCCTCGAGGTTAGATAGGCGTTTTTCTAGTGCAGGGAGAAAGGTTTTTCCAAGCGAGGGGTAGGCTCGGGGTTCATATCCAAGGAGGAGGGAGAATGGAGACACTTTGGTGGAATGGTGGGGGGCGGTATTGTGTTGGAATTCAGCGGTGGTGAGGAGATTGGTCCAAGACTTGGGGTTGTTGGTGCAAAAGATTCTAAGATAGGTTTCGACCTCTTGGTTAGTACGTTCGGTTTGTCCGTCAGTTTGAGGGTGGTAGGCAGTGGAGAGGCGAACGTCATAATGGAGGAGTCGGGCGAGTTCTCGAGCGAAGGCAGAGGCGAATTGAGGTCCCCGATCAGAGATCAAAGTGTCGTGGAGACCGAATCGTTTGAACATGTGATTGAAAAAGAGTAGGGCTATCCCTGTGGCATCGATGGTTTTGGTGCAAGGTATGAGAATCACCCCCTTACTAAGTCCATGGTCGACTACGATCATTAGAGAATCAAACCCGGCAGACTGGGGGAGGTCGGTGATGAGGTCAACAGAAAGTTGCTTGAACGGAAGGAGGGTTTTCGACGGAATTGGATGAAGGGGGGGTACGGTTGGATGGGTGTCTACTTTGTTTTGCTGGCATATGGCACATCTGGCGATGAAGTTGTTAACGAAGGTGGAGAGTCCTGGCCACCAGAAGTCGCGTTCTATAAAAGTTTTGGTGCGAAACCGGCCGGCATGTCCAAGGGTTGGGGATTCATGAAGAGCGGTGACGAGAGATTGGCGGATGTCAGGGGGAACGTACATACAACCTTTGTAGTAGAGGGTGTTGTTTTCAAACGTCCAGTCGGAGAGAGAGGACCTGGGAAATAACGGGTTCCCTTTTTCCAGGTCTTGGAGAGCTCGTATGACGAGGGGGTCAGAGGTAGAGGACTTCTTGATACGTTCTGTGATTTGTAGGTCGAGGGTTTGTACGAGGGTTTCTGCCAAAGGGGGGCGCTCACGAAGAGGCTCCATGTCCTTTGGGGTGGAGATAGTTGGGTCAGGACAAATGGAGGCTTCATGGTTGTCTGACGAGGTGTCAATGAGATCTTTTCGGGATAGAGCGTCGGCGGGTGCCATCTTGGTTCCAGGGGTGACTTCCCAAATGAGATCGAAGTCTTGGAGGAATAGGGCCCATCGGGCTTGTCGTCTGGAGAGTTTGCGGGGGTCTTTGACGTAGGACAGGTTTTTGTGGTCGGTAAGGATGGTGACGGGGTGTTGGGTGCCTTGGAGATATTGTCGCCATTCTTCAAGGGCTAGGATGACCGCTAGGAGTTCCCGGTCGTAAATGTCGTAATTTCTCTGAGCAGGGGCAAAGGTTTTAGAGAAGTAAGCACAGGGGAGGCGATCTCCATTGGCATCATTCTGGAGGAGTACGGCTCCAGCGGTGATCAGGGACGCGTCAGTCATGATGGAGAATGGTTTCAAAACGTCAGGGATGAGGAGTATCGGGGTGGAAGTAAAAACTTCTTTGAGTTGGTCAAAGGCACGTTGTTGCAGAGGTGTCCAGTTCCATGGTTCTCCTTTTCTGGTAAGAAGATTTAAGGGGGCGACGATGTTGGAGAATCCCGGGATGAATTTTCGGTAGAAGTTAGCAAACCCAGTGAATGACCGGATTCCTTTGACCGTGGTGGGGGGTTTCCAGTCACGGATTGCTTCGAGCTTTTTGGGGTCCATTTTGATTTCTCCCTGACCAATGATCATCCCGAGGAAGTCAATACAAGGAGCGTCAAAAACCGTCTTGGACAATTTCACAGTGAGTCCATGTTCTCGGAGGCGGAGGAGAACCTTTCAGGTTCGTTCATGATGGAGAGTGAGGTCATCTTTGGTGTGGATTCCCATGTCGTCCATGTAGACTTTCAGCCATTTTTCCCGGATGTAGTCGGCGAAGATGTGGTTCATGAAGGCTTGAAACGTAGGTGGGGCATTACAGAAGCCGAAGAACATCACAGTGGGTTCGAACAGTCCTTCAGGAGTAATGAAGGCTGCTTTCCACTGGTCTTCTTCTCGGATGCGAATGTTGTTGTAACCCCATCGGATGTCGAACTTGGTGAATAAGGTGGAATCCTTCATGTCATCGATGAGGTCAGGGATTAGTGGCAAAGGATAGGCGTCTCGGACAGTGAACGAGTTTAGGTAACGGTAATCTTGGCAGGGGCGGAGGGATCTGTCTTTCTTAGGGACGAAAAAGAACGGGGACGCTTGGGGAGATTTGGATGGAATGATACGGCCAGTTTTCAAATGTTCTTGTACAAACTCTTTGCAGGCGATCTTTTCGGCCAGGTTTAATGAATAGATCTTGGCGATCTTTGGAACGAAGTCGGGTTTCAGGTTGATGACATGGTCGTAGGGTCGGTGGAGTGGTAATGTCTCATGGATCTTTTCGGAAAAGACGTCCTCGAAGCCAGAACACCAAGTTGGAATGGTAGCTTCGACCGGTTTCTCTTGTTGGGCAATTTCAGTGGAAATGGTGGTTTTGGCGATGGTTTCTTCGTTCAGCCACAATTGTCATTCTTTGATGAGATTCTCAATCTCATGGTCGATGTCCAAGCCCAAACACTGGAGAAGATGATCTTGGGGTTCAGGGTTCTCTCTCAGCTCAGGGAGGCACTCACAAAGAGGCTCAACATCCTGAGGGAATCGGGGTTCGGATTCTGGGAGGTAAATGGTCTTTTGGGTCCAGTCGATTTCTGGATTCCATTTCTGGAGCCAGGGCATTCCCAAAATTAATTGAGGTTTTCCCAAGTTAAGTACCATGAGTCGGACGATCTCTTCGTGTGGGTGATCAGTGTAGTCGGTGAAGGAGAGGTGGATGTCGGCTTCTCGAGTGATGTTCCCTTTACAGTTGGCGGTTCCGTCAACGTTAATAGCCTTGACCGGTCTGGAGAGTGGCATGGTTTCAAGATTTAATCGTTGGGCAAGTTGGGTGTCAATGAAACAGCCGGTGGCCCCACTGTCGATGATGGCGGTGGTATCGTAGTCTCTCTGATTATAATGAAGACAGACAGAGATTTTCAGGGTACGTTCAATGGCTAGTCCAGTGATTACTGGAGCGACGTAGTGGGAGGTGGACGGAGAGAGTGGGGTTCTGCTGGGGATCGGGGAAAGACCAGGAGGGTGTCGTGGGGTGACTTTGGGTGTCGACTGGGGAGATTTCTTGGTTTTGGTATAGAGAGGACTTTGATGTAGATACTTTGCTCTCTCGACAGGGTTCCATTTTCTGAAGGCGGGGAAATTCGGGGTGGTAAGGGATGGGGATCGGGTAATGGTGGGCAAGGTTTGACTAGTAATAGCGGGGTGTTGCCGAAGGTATCAGGCACGTTCTTGGGGTTCCATGGAGCGAAAGTTCTTGGAGGAGGGAGTTCGGGAGAGACGGTGGGTGATAGCGAGTTTGAAATCGCGGACCAGGGTGTCGAAGAGTTTAGGGGATGAGGATTGACTGATAATTCGGTCATACCATTTCTCAGTGAATCGGATGAGAGGTTCGGGGGTCATGCGGTTGAGGGTGATCAAGGCTTTGTTCGCTTCGGAGTACTGGGCAGGGTCATTGTCGAGATGTGTCCTGAGATCTTCAATCCAGGAGAGAGCGTGACGTGGGTTGTTTGGGCAATTGCCGGGGTCAATGGTGGTGGCAGCAGTATCGGTAATCCGTACGCGGTGGGCAGGGATTCTGAAGACAGCGAGGGACGTGGGGAGCATAGTGTCTGGGGCATTGGGGATGACGAGGGTGGGGTTAAGGTCACTAGGTCGGGGTGCTGGGGGTAGTCCTACTTCAGAATAGAAGGGACGAGAGTACGTTTCTTCTTTTGTTACGCGAAGGCAACCACTGCAAGTGAAAGGTTCTCGGAGGGAGGTACTCACGAAGAGACGCTACATCCTCGAGGTTACAAAAGAAGGTTGATCGAAGATGACTAAGGATCTAGAGAGTCGACGAACGGTCGATGGTGGCTAGGGACTAAGAGAGTCGACGAATGGTTGACGGTTACTAGGAGCAAGGGAGTCGACGAATGGTCGACGATGAGGTCGGCGATGACTAAGGGCAAGAGAGTCAACGAACGGTCGACGGTGACTAGGGACTAGGAGAGTCGACTAACGGTCGACGGTGACCAGGAGTAAGGGAGTCGATGAACGGTCGACGGTGACTGGATACTAGGGAGTCAACGAACGGTCGACGTTGACTAAGGATTCGGCGAACGACCGACTAAGGGGTGGGTCCGGAGTTCTCAGCAAACGGCTGATAGATTACACAAGAGTAGAAGAAAGACTAGAGGGGTACTAGGGGTGATGAGGTAGGGCTATGAGAGTAGATGCCTTGTGGGTGCGTAGAAGAAACGTGAAGAAAAGAAAGAAAGAAGACGTGGGAACGCAAGGACAGGTATATATACTGGAGTCTTATAGGAGGCAGTGTCAGTGATGGAACATCAGAGAATGAGAGAGAATCGAGAAGAGGCAATGTGCCGTGTTACATGGATCAAGGGATCTCTAAGGGCCGCGTCATCAAGGAATGTCAGAGAATGTTAAAGAAGGAAAACGGGTCCGTGGATAGTGCCCAGGGTGTAACGTGATAGCGTCCTAGTCAGGAAGAGAAGAGCAGGAGGAGAAACGGGGACGCAAGGGTGTC
>JBBPMO010000657.1:0-19298 GCA_038090315.1 Xanthoconium stramineum | reverse complement strand
TAAGATCATGGGTTGTGGGTATGGGTACCCTGGGTCATGGGTACCCTGGTCCCAACCCTTACCCATACCCATAAGTACCCATACCCACAACCCATGGTGGGTAACCAGTACCCATGTCTTTCCCTAGTCGGGTCAGGGGATGTGTTGACGGCGGAGATGCTGTAGATGGCGTGATGGGGTTGTTGGTTTTGTGGGGTCGGGGGGTTGGGGAAGGTGAGTTGTTCGATTTGGAGCGAGGTGCGGAGCATGTCTGTCGACGTTGTGTTTTCGTTTCGGGAAGGGGGTGGGAGTGCGTTGGTGAGGAGTTTGCAGGTTGGGGTAGCGAACCAGATTGCATCTAGGGTGAGGAGAAGGTGGGAGGGGGGGATTGGCGTTTTTGCTACTAGGGTGGCGATATGTAGTCTGGAGGGTGTGTCTGGGAAGTCGACTATATGGAAAGAGACGTCCTTGAAGGACCAGATGCGTTGGTTGCGGAGGGTGGTTAGGTCTTCTGGGTCGAATCCGTATGCGAGGAAGGATTTTGCTATTCGGTCTGGGGTTGTAGTCGTTTCGGCTGGGATCGGTGGGGTTATGGTGATATGGTGTGCTGGGGTGTTATTGCAGATGGCAGAGAGGTGTATGTGGAGTAGGTAGTTGAGTATGGGGAGTCTGCCGTGCGGGGATGCCCCATTGAATCCAAAGATTTGTATAAGTGTTTTGGGCTGCTTGATCGCAGCCCAGGTAGTGCGGGTTGTTTCCTCGATGAGGTTCAGCGGTTGGTCTGCGCTGGCGAAGATGATCGGTGGGAAGCCCCCGTCTGGAGTTGGGGTGTACTGTAGTGTCATCGTTCCTATTGACTTATGTTAGTTATGTGTGTGCGTAGGTGGTTTGGTACTTGCGTCTGGTGTGGGTGGGTTGGGTTAGTTTTATCTTTGTTTTGTTCGGGTGTCCTCTTATATTTTAAGGGTTTGTTACGGGGGTTGTTTTACGTGGTTTATGGTCACGTACCGTTCCTCGTTTGGTTGTTAGTTGGCGTGTTTTCCAGGGGGTTGCGGTGGGTTTGTTTACTATGTTAGTTCAGTTAGTTCGTTCTCGTTGTTGGGGAGGTGGTATACTCTTGGTATTGGTAGGTGGTTGTAGGTGCCCGGTTTCGGGGTGCTTTGCGGGGTTCTGGGTCACTGGGTGTTATCGGTCAGGTGTTGGTTTTATTTCTATGTTAGCGGTCTACTTGGTTTGTTGGTTTACTTGGTCTTTTACGTTCCCTCTCGGGCCTTTGGGTTGGTTCTAGTGTTTATTTTGGGGGGCCAGACTGGTTGGTCTGCCGTTTTCTGACCTTGCCACCCTCCTTAAGGCGTGGGAGTAACCGACCATGGTGGTGGTAGCGGTTCAAGGAGCCCCCTCCGCTCAGTCTCCACCGCATCCTGTAAGCAGTCCGACCGCCGCGCGTAACCGTTACAGCAAAAGGCAGAAATACCGGGTGATTGCGACTCAGTATCACGGACGGTATACGTACTAGTAACGGGACCCAGGTAAGCTGGCGTGCTTCCACATCCCTGCAGATCTGTTTTAGAAGATAAGGTTACGGTGGTCAAAGCCGCGAAGTGTTTCAAGACAATAGCGGCGATTCGACGTCGAAGACTTAAGGCACGACGTTGCGTGCGAGTAAATTATGTATGTTGGGCCGAGTCCAAAAGGGACAGTAGCAATTGTGGTTGAATATTTGGCGCCCTGGAACCCAGGATGACGCACTCTGGTAAATGAGAGAAGGTTAGCGGCTTGGATGGAAAGAGGGCGAGAATGTAAGCTAATCAGACTGCACCTAACATCGAAACAAGTATGGAAAGCCGGACGTTCGCGCCCAGATCTAAGTCAGATTAGTACTTGTCGATGTGGGACACCGAACACCACGTATCGCAGAACATGAACCCACATTTCAAAGTTGTCAGATGTTCGATGACCTCAGGCGAGACGTAGTAGTACCAGCAGGAAATGTGTCAGGCATTGGCGGGACGAAATGAGTGAAATAGTAATAAATAAACATTAAGCCGGCGTCTAGTGACTCCCGCATCCAACTTCAACTTGTCCCATGCCAGTGGCAACAAGGCTCGGAAACCAGGTGTGCATGTGAAACGTCGAGGAAGCTGGGACCATGGAATCTCAGGCATGATATTCTTCTTTATCTCATCCACGGTTACTGGACAAAGCCTCCCGAAGTGGGGTCATCGTACCCTTGAAAGAAGTTTGTGCATTGGAATTTGGCGATGCCAACGCGGCCCCGCTGCTTCATTTCGGGCCCGACGCTCGTCTCCTACTTCAACCATGTCATCTCAAGAGATGAAGCCCAGAATCCCCGACCGCACGGCGTGTAGATTCAAAGCCCAGCCTTCGTCGACGTAGTCGTTTCAAGTGACGACACTCGCCAACGGACCTCACTGCTTGGAGCCAGGCGCCGGCGCTTGTCAATATATCCCACACCACGATCATCCTAACCCCAACTTGCATCCGACAACTTTGAAGCGTGTTCTGCGAAACGCGGTGTTCGGTGTCCCACATTGACAAGTATTAATTTGACTTAACAGACTTGACATTAGGGCACGAACTCAGGCTTTCCACAAAGAAGTCTTGGTATTCCAAGTCCGAACCTTCTTTGTGTGATGGCCCTCTTGGCACGCCCAAAATCGTTGCTGACTGTCACATTGCTATGTCAGCGTCCCACATGGAAGCGTTCAGCTGGGACTCGAAGACGATTCTAAAATTATTTCAGTTGGTATAATGTTCGACTTGCACCCATATCACTGTCACTCACGGACCCGGTGACTTCCAACTGCCACTAGCCCCTATGATCGCCAACCCTAACTTGGATGGCCCAACATGTGGGATTGGTCAAATGACGACCACTGGCACTATATTGGATGGCAAACAGCGTGCTCACAAGTAAGTAGTCAACAACAGAAAGAGCCTTAGTAACGAGGCACGTTTGCGGCGACGGGTGGAATGACTTTGAGGACAATCATCTGATTGGAATACTTTTGTTACCATGCAGGCCCACAACCAATCTCGCACATGGAACTCGTGGAGTCAGGGCCATCCTACGCGCTCGCTCACACGCCGATGGGATAAGTGATAAGTAGGGGGCATCAAGATGGGTTTTCACCCCTGGTGATAATCATCTGCCATGTTCTTTTCCTTGCTCTCTCTTGTCGGGCTCGCGGTCGCCTGCGCCGACCACGAGCTTCACACCCGTGACGGCCATGGGCATGCGCACGTCCACACAAGACGCGAGTACCCGCAATTCCCGCTCACGCCACCATCCGCCCCTCTGGTCTGGGGTGACTTCAATGTGATCCACACCACAGATACCCATGGATGGCTTCTTGGTCATCAGAAGCCCGACTGGCCAGAGCCCAACTACAGGTGAGCACGGCGAAGCGCCCACCTGTTGGCCGTGTTGATGGCGACGACTTGCACAGTGGTGACCTTGGCGACTTTGCAAGCTTCGTCACGAATATGCAACAGATCGCCGTCGTCGGTGCCCAGTCGCCTATCAGTCCAGGAATCCTTGCTAACAAGCAGTGTAGGAAATGGACGTCGACCTTCTCCTTGTGGATTCCGGAGATGTACATGATGGTAACTTTCCAGGACTATTTCACTATCTCGGCATTTACTCTCGCGTGTTGCAGGCACTGGCCTTTCGGATGGCTATCCTCCCGGCGGTGTGGATGGTCACGATGTCAGACCTGTATTCTCACTTTATGTGCCTATGTTGAACACAAGAAACAGTCAAACACGTTCCTCGAGCTCCTCCCGTATGATGTGATGTCCATTGGAAAGTGGGTCTCATTTGGTTTTCGTTGCTCTGTGCTTGGTCGATGCTTACATCTCCGATAGTCACGAATTATATGTCTATGCTGACACATATGACATGTACGTGCACCAAACGCACACCCTATGTCATGCTGACTTCTGACTTCTACTTCTTCACGTTGCCAATGCCAATTGGTTGACGCCTACATCTTCTTATCTGGATGACACACTCGCGAACTCTAATGCATCGCAATGTATCATTTTCTATCATATTGACCCTGACGATCATGGTACCCACTCTAATCGCGACCATTCAATCGGAAACTGGACCCCGCCTGGATCCATGCATCGATGACCTTTTACGATCAACTCAATGACCTCAAACGTTGAATTTGATAGGTACACTAATTTCGTTCCTAACTTGCAAGGTCGCTACCTGTCTTCCAACGTCAACATCACGGTCTTCAACTCTGAGGGCAAGGCTGTGAGTGTACCAGTTGGCAGTAAGTGTTTCCTTCTTGTCTTTCAGGCTATGAAACACTTTAGCTAACCATGTTGTGCAACGACAGACCTCTACAGGAAGTTCACGACCAGGCTGTGTGTATTATTCCCTTGCACAACCTTCCGTCATAGTATTTTGCGTGGCTAATACGTTGTATGTAGAGGTCGCGCTGTCACCGCCCTTGGTCCCATGTATGACTTCACAGGCAACTCCGTCAATACCACTGTTCAGTTTGTTGCTGATATGGTGAAAGAACAATGGGTAAGTGCGTTGATATGTGTTCGCAGCAATGAGTCTCACATTTGGATCATTCAAGTTTGTGGAAGCCATTGCAGACGAACCGGACGTATTTCTTCTTGTTGGGTGCGTTTCTACAACTCTGATCGACGCCACCTCTGACGCGTGTCACCAGTCATATCCCGGTATATGATGATAAATGTAGGTCACGATTTGGTCAACCCTGGATTCAACTGAGGTTCGACTTTAGGGCCGGTTGTTTTTGATGCTATTCGTGCTGTGCACCCTTACACGCCTATCTTGATTTTTGGGGGTATGCGTCGCCTATTTGGCGCACGAGATCGCTTTGACCTGTAATCATTGCATTCACGCAGGACATACCCACATTCGCGACTGTCAACAATACGATGGAAGGTCAATGGCTTTGGAGAGTGGTCGTTACATGGAAACAATTGGTTCGTTAGTTATCACCAGTGGATGTTCGCCCAAGCTTACCATTTTACAGGCTGGATGAGTGCGTATCTGGAACTGAACGCCGACGAGCACCACTGAAATTCAATAGGCGCGGACCTCAACGCTGCCATGAACAACACCAACAACATAACTTTCTCTCGGAGATATCTCGACCAAAACAGAGTTACATACGAGGTACGCTGTCAGACCAAGCTGTATTCTTGAACATCATTGAACAAGGTGACTCGTAGTACCATACCACGATGTCAAACACCACTTTCGACACCGTGGCTGGTCTTAATATTACCTCCGGCTTGGAGCAGCTTGCCGTCAATTTCGATCTGTCATACCTCTACGGCACTGCTCCACTGACTTATACCATCAACCAGTACGTCCTGTCTCGCGGTTGAAGCCTTGCACTGACCACATTCTTCATAGGAACTCATACCCGTCCACTGAAAACGCATTAACATTGTTCATCACAGAAGCAGCCCCAGTCGCCCTCGCCATCAACAACACACGCGCTGGGATTCCCAACATCATCATAGCCAACTCGGATGAACTGAGATACAACATCTTTGCGGGACCTTTTACCAAGAACGACCAACTCACGGCGGCGCCATTCACCGATTCGTTTGACTACATCCCCGACGTGCCGTTTAGCGTCGCGAACAAGGTTTTATCAGGCTTGAATGGCGGAAAGTACTCTAAGCGTTCCGAAATGGAGAGGGAACTGTGGAGTCGAGGATATGTCGGGGCCCGCTACCGCGAGTGGTTGCAGGAGATGAACATACGTGCGACCGCCACGACGAACCTGACACCCGGATACGTCACTTCGGACGTAAGACGTCCTTGCTTTGCGCTTCGTGATGGCCGAACTGACCGCCCATTTCCCCGTTTCTCTCTTTTGTTCGCACAGGGATGCCCCGGCGTTGGTGACGACACGCCTCACACCTCTCTGCCGTACTACTCCGTTCCCGACTACATCGGCTCCAACCCACCCAACGTGACGGCCAGCACCCCCATTGACCTCGTCTTTGTGAGCTTTATCGAGAGCGACGTGTTGTCGATCTTGAATTCGGTGCAGAGCAAGACCAAATACACTTCGGCGGACGTGTCGCTGTACACGCCTACGTTGGCTGATGAGGTGCTGGGTCTGTACGCCCAAGCCATGTGGAATTAAATGTGTCACCAGATATCGTTTGTACTAGTTTGTCGATGCGTGTTTCCTCGGTAGTAATATGTACATGTTGAACGTGACTGGCGCGGACATGACAAGTATGTATTGAAAAAGAAGCGAAGGCATTGCATTAGGAACGTGGGCAGCATCTCAACGCCCAAAACTATGTATGTATGTATGTGTGTGTATGTGTGATGAACAAATAGAAGTGTGATGAAGAGGAACGCGTAGGCGTTCCTTATGTAAAATAAATAAGTTAGAAAAGATGCGAATTTAAGGAATATGCGAAAAGAATAGAGATGGGTGACCTGCCCTTGCAAGACGAACAGAAAAGATATCAGGAAATGAGAAGAAAGAGGAATAAAAGAAGACAAGAGCCAGCTTTGTCAACGAAACGACAGAACACGTCAATCTCCGCTCTCACTCATCCGTCCTGCGTTTCTTGGACGGCCTCTGCAATGGATCGACCTTGCGCGCATCCAGCACGCGCTGCAAGTCTCCATACATCGGCTGACCCACCCCCAAACACCCAGATCGACTATGGGCTCGATTACACGCGTCCACGCGTGCGAACTCGTGCTTGCATGTATGACATTTGACCCTGAATCCAATGTGCGTCACGACATGACGGGCGATACTCGTTCCCTTCATCTGCGGCTTGGGACAGTCGCGCCACAGACAGCGCGTCGTCACCTCACCCCCGCGGAAGCCGTGAAAGAGGGCGAGGTGATCGGCGACGCTCGATTGGTCGCCTTCGATCCACATCCCACAGGAGGAGTGACCGAAGTCCCAGAAGCATTGGTAGACGTGCACGAGCTTGTCTGGGCGGGAGAGGGCAGCTGTCCAGGATTCCTCGTCGATGAAGTAGCCGTCGCATCGGATGACAGAGCGCATGGGCGGCTGTTGTTGCTGTTGCTGTGGTTGTTGTTGCTCTGTAGGAGTAGCTTCAGTGAGTTCGACAGTTGCTGAGGCATGAGGCATCGCGTATGGTGGCAAATCGTCGCTCTCCGACTCGGAGCAGGGCGAAAAGTGGGAATAAGGAGTGTCCGACGAAGAGGCTGGGTACCGGGGGAAAGGAACGACGTTTGGAGAAAGGGGAGACGAAAAGGGGGGTGAGGCGCGCAAGGCAGGGTTAGTCACCGAGGACCATCGACGTAGATGACGCGAGCCTGGCGGAGTTTTCTGGGAATTGTGACCGATCGAACCAGCCCTCTTCGGGGAGGATCGCGGACTTTGTCCTGCACTAGGGGCGACGGGTTGAGGATACCAGGCGTGTTGTCGGTTGACGTCGCCACTGGCGGCGTTTTCAGTAGGGGATTGGAGGACTGCTCGCGCATCGCCAACAAAGGGCACTTGGCTGTCAATCAACGGCGGAGCAGACCCTGGCCTCGGGAGTTCTTCTGCATGGGTGGCTGTACCGAAAGAAGGGGCTTCGTAAATGGGGTGATCGTGCGGTGAATGTGAGGATGAGTAGCCAGGAAAAGGCGTGGCCACGCCAGCCGCAAACTGTTGATCGAGGGGTATTATGCTCTGGTGAGCTGCCTCTGGAAAACGACCGAATGATTGCACAGTCTGGCGATCGAAGGGGTAGTGAGCTGTGGGTTCGTGCGCTGTGGAATGCGTCATCGCAGGGAGTCGTTCAGCATACGTGTAGCCATGGGCGCAATCTGCGCCCAAGAAGTCGTCGTCGTGATACGCCGTGGGGGGTGGCGAAGGACTCGTGATCACCCCACCTGGCAAGAACCTCTCGGCGTCCATGGCCATAGAAGGCAATGGTGAGGGCAGGCCAAAATCGTGACTTCTACAGAACTGCCGGTCTGCAATCGCCATACTCGCGCGACGGGCTGGCACCCGAGCGCTGACGTCACAATGAAGTGTATTCAGCCCCGGCCTCGCGTCCTCGGCGATGGCACCAGCGCTTTTGATGCATTGAGAGGATCCGCGAACCGGTGTGGGGTAATGTAGGCTGTGTTGTGAACTCCAGGAGCTGCCACCATGAACGTAAGCGGGAAGGATCAGGCTCGCCAAATCAACTGATGGACGTACGAGGTCTCAATGATGGCCGTCGGAACATTTACAGGTTCATCCGTGGACCCACCATGAGTACTATATTGCGGAGTAAAGTGAAAGCCGCCAAGCTGGGCACATAGCATACTCCCTTGCGTGTCCTCCGCCGTTTCACTCTGAAGCGGAAGCCGAGGGAAAGCAAACATTCGACCACTTGGACCCTGTCCTTGATATGGCCCGGACAGTGACGGACGCTCGCGTGGACGATCAGTCAGCTCTGGGTTGTAATTGGAACTTTCGAGAATGTTACAATATTTATCCACACGTGGACGGCAAGGACGGACCTTGAGGGAAGATCATCACGTTGTACGTTACAAATACGCGAATCGATGACATCTTCTGCAACGTGTTGCTGGTTGGGGTCAGCGGGGTAAGATCTTGTTGAGACTGGTTGAGAAGGCGTCAAGGCCGAGCTAAAGTGTGCTTGTATGATGAGAAGAGAAGAGTGGAGAGGGCAACGTAGCTCACCAGAGAGAAAAGGTGGAGTAGTCGAGACCCGACATCACGGAGAGCAGGAAGGAATAGTGAGCTGAAGAGTCGGGGCGTCGAAGGATAGAGGAAATCGAGTTCTCTTTTGAGGTGAGTGGAACGACCCTTCGAATGGGTCTTGGTCAAGGGTCGAGAGATCCAAGACAGGAAAGGTTCTTATACATTCCCCATTTATCGATTGCGGGGCAAGGATGCAGACCGGCGAGAGGAACATGGCGTCCCTACGCTTGCCACACTCCGAATGTCTTGCAAATCCGAAGCAGGGCAACAACACGATTCGAACAGGTTGCAGGCAGGACTGCATGTTCCGGTGAGCGGTACGGTGCTAGCGCTTCCGGGCCGTCAAGGCAGTGCACGGAATGTCGTCATGGTTGAACATTTTGAGCCTGCGATTGATCATCAATAAACCCTCTTCCTCAAAGAGCTTAACAGGTGTATGACATAGCACTTACGCTTCAATCACTTGTAAGCCAGGAGGGGCGAAGCAAGGACTGTGAACGGAAATTGCTGGACCTCATCTAGCGGAATGAGGATTCATTTTACCGCAGGGAGACTGAGGCCGGGCAAGCACACGACAGTTGAGAGTCACGAAAGACTCAAAGGGGAACACATGGCTCTCAGCGGCGGCAGCGTGTCCGTGGAGAGAGAACGGTTTCACTAGAGGTGTATGCCCCTTGGCCCACAAGCGAGGGGAGGGCAGGAAAAGGTATGTTGCAATTGACGTAAAGCGGATCGCAGCGTGCAGTTCACGTGGAGTTTTATGAAGCGCTATCAGGAGATATCCGCCGATAAAGGTCCATGGACCATGCGCGACAAGTAACGTTCCGCGGAGAGACAGGTGAAACTGCGTTGTGAAATGACAGGAACGGCGATGATTAGTGGCCGGTGTCGAGGTGGATGATACGCAGTTCTGAATGCACGCCATAGGTTTCACAGCGCCCCGACGAGCACGGCGGAAGGGGCGCAGAGAGCATCCTCAGGGCTGACGAGAGCATGGACAACGGGTGGCAGACAATTGAATTCATTGAGCGGGACACACTAGAAAAATGAAATGACTCTGTCGGAGAACGGCGTCATTTGGAGGATGAGATCCACGCAGAAGCGACTTGGCTCTGCCCAAAGCTGTGGTGCAGCGGACGTTGTGAGAGAGGTGACGTCGCAGCATGTACGGGTAGCTACCTTTCAGATGTCCTCCGGTCGGTAGACGTCGTACGCGACCTCCTCGTATGGGTGCACCTGGGACCAGGTCGTTCGAAGGACAGGATGGGGAGGAAGGAATAACATACCTCTTTCAGCGCATGAATTGCGTCCCTGAGCCCGATATTTTCGCCCTGGTCATTTACGGGTACCTCTCTTCCACTTTTTCCAATACACCAGTGGATCCCAAGGTGGGACGTGCGGTGAGACCGGGCTTGAACTGCCCTGCGAGGGAATCACGCTGGCCTATCTCACTGCCAGGAGAGCGACCCACCTACGCCGGGGATAATGAAGGCGCAATGTTCATAGTCGCCGATTTTTCCGAGGTGGAGAGGGTCGTTTGCGAGGAGGTGGTCCCAAATCCTGGCGGTGTCGGTTCTGGGTGCAAAGAAGAAGACGAGCTTGAAGTGAACAGTAGTGGACATCACACTCTGGCTTTTTGAACGCTTTACTGAGCGTTGTGAGATCGATCTGGGCCAGGCCCTCTTTGCACCCACCCCAGAACGAGGAGGCCCTCCTCGCCTTTCAAACTCCGTCTACCACGATGAACTTGTCCCTGTACAGCGTCAACGCCTTCATCATCCTCGACAGCGAGGGTCACCGCGTGCTCGCAAAATATTACCGTTCCAAAGAAACCCAAAAAGAACAACGCACATTCGAAAAGGGTCTATGGCAGAAAACAAAGAAACCAGGCAGTGCGATCCATACTCCACCTCTCGTCACAATGCTCACTCATCTCCACCCCAGGCGACGTGATCCTGTTTGACGGTCACCTCGCCGTCTTTCGTCACTCTCTCGACCTTATTTTTTATGTCATCGGCGGACCAACCGAAAACGAAATCATGCTCTACTCCGTCCTCACCGCGCTGTTTGATGCCGTGTCACTGCTGCTGCGCAATCAGGTCGAGAAGCGAGCCGTGCTGGAAAACCTCGACCTGGTGTTACTGTGCCTAGACGAGACCATCGACGACGGGTACGTGTTCGCCAGCACCTCGTACACGACATCGTCTCATTTCCGCTTATAGCATCATCGTCGAGACCGACTCCACAACCATCGCCTCCAGAGTCAGTCGTCCAAAGGCCGATACGACCGAAATCGTCATCAACGAGCAGACGCTCATGAGCGCGTACCAAACAGTGAGGGAAAAGGTGCAACAGAGGATCCAGCAGCTCTAGGCTACCCGTAGACGTCTCCCTTGTCTCTAACACTGCCATCGTTCCCAACATGAATGAATATGTGACACGACATGATATACGTAACGGATCAATGATTGGACGTAAAGTAACTTGTGGTGCCCTGCCTTCCTCTGAACCCACTCGGCATCTTACACCTGGCATCGTACAGCCATTGTGGATGCACGCCCGGTGCAGTCCTTGATAATCACCTCCTTGCTCATACAACAACTAGCCGATCTCAACTGGTCGGATCACCCGGCAACTGTGCGTGGTGGTCGGTCGTGCCACCCGAACGCGGTGGCGAACTGATGTGATGATCATAGATGGAAAGAAAGACTAAGATAGCCTATCAGTCTCTCGGCTGCGAGCGTATGACAAAGTGTTTCTTACCCTCCTTTGAGGTCGATGTGTGTCAGAATCTCGTATACCGCTGCACCCGATGCTGCGACGACGGTGAGCGCAGTCGCCATTCGTTGCAATGTGTGGATGCTGTCGGCCGACAGTGTGAAATCGGGGTGCTCGTAGATGGCGTAGGGACGCATGATGGTAAGAAGAGTCGTGGAGCGAGATGGGCGGCGAAGGTCGACGTGTCTTATACGGGAGCGATTACGATCTCCGCAGGAGCTTGACAATGGTTCAATAATGTTTCACTGTGAAACCGGTTACGACGACTCTTGTCTGCAATCAAACAGCCTTTGTAATCCGGTTCGCCACTAGGCAAGATGTGGGGGGAGCGGTGGTGGGTGTCGTTGACGTTGACATCCAGTGACTTTATATCCCGAAACGTTAGATTTATGTACACATGTACCGCCCTTTCGACGATCTAAGTTTCGCCTCCTTGCCGGGAGAACCCCTCCGATAGTGCGCATCGCTTCCCGGCGACTGGAACGTTGACCGTAATTTACAGCTCCGCGAGGACAAGGCCCATTCCAAGGTCTGCTTCCGGGACCCGGTACGAACGTTCCAACGGGACAAGTCTATCCCTTTGAGCGGTTGAGACAAAAATACCATTGCCAGTGGCGGGCGGACCTGGCGGCACAGCCCAGACAAACAAGCCGAAACCGGTCATCGCTCTGTTTCTCCATCCTTTTCCCGGGGCTCGTGTCCCATCACCGCAAGGGACGCGTACGTTTTCACACAGTCTGGTCGAAGGACACTAATTTAGGTTCATTACGATCTTTACGGAGGGATCCAAAACCCGAGAGTCCCGATACTTCCTATCTCCAGGGCACCGGCGATTCAAACGCAAGACGGTGTGGCGTATTATGCATGATGGCAGCCCCGAGGAGCTCAGGTGGGGGGTATCCTATATGGCGCCGTCGCAAGCATATGGCATGTTACGAACAAGTGCAGCGCCCAACGTCCACCCGACGCAACTAGTAGTGGGAGTCTAACGAGCGCTGCAGACCCAAGATGGGCAAGCTGCGCACAAGCTCCCTGGGAACTCGCATCACGAACGATTAACACCATGCCTCACAAACCCATGCATCCTAGCCTTGCACATAACTCGGACCGACATCCTGAAAGGCGGACTGCGCGGGATTCGTTTGTACAATGGGGTTACGAAGAGAAGACGACAGAGAAGGTGGACGATTAGGAAGCGTAGCTCGGTTCGGTCAACTGACGCACACGGGCACATGACAAATATGACCACTTGTTTGTGCCCAGATTCAGAATGGTGCACCCACAAGCGCGCCCAGCCGAACTGGAATGAGGCGCGCTAAGAGCTCAATGCCGGCGGTTTCCCCTCAAAAGGTTATACTGGGGCACCAGATTCTATCGCGGGACGTACCCTGTGCTGTGCTTACCTGCATCCGAATTTCGAAGTCTCTCCGACCCTTGTGGCGTTGATACCCTTGCCATTCCAAATCAGGGTCAAAGGATTATCCGTGACGCCTTCCCCACTGTTGTTGTTCAACTTCGTCAGCGTCCTCAGCGTTGATTCAAGTGCTCAGTCAGCAAGGTATAAAGTATACACAAGCCCAGATCTCCAGATGCCATTCTGACATAAATGTGGTGTCCTAGGGAATTCAGTGCCGTACAACTGTTCTGCCCCGAATCAGAAGTCCTCGCGTAGGTTCGGAAAAACATAACCTGGGGTCACCTTTAGGACTGGTTCGCTGGATGGAGCAAAATCAAGCGAGGAGTATTTGAAAATAACAAGGTTCGAAGACACGTCTTTTCCCGCTCCTCCTGGCCTTCTTTCTTAGTTATGTGGTCTGTGGTGCTGCCAGCTCTTCACGTTCATCTACAGTGGCGATTGTTCACGGCGTGTATAGGCACTTTGACGTCTTTTCGACCGACCGACCGGATGAATCGATTTGATTTCTCAGCACCGGCGCCTCGTCTTGTCTTCTTACATAACACCAAAACACGCACCGTGAAGCCACTGACCGCATTAGTGGCGGTCCCACAGAGAGTTTCTCACATTCTCATGCGGGCGCACATCACCGGAAAAGGTAGGCAAATGCCAAGACCCCTGAAAGCTTCACGGAAGGTCTGACGTGCCGTGGAGATAATTGGATTATAGATAAGTGGTGGTCCTGATAACGCGAAGGACGTGATGGGCGGTGAGAGACACGACCATCGTATGTCACAGATCACGACATTGGAGTGAGCCCTGCGTGCCTCGTCGTTCCTCCGCGCGATCTTTGCGAGGGTATACGAATCTTCCCTTTGGCAGGAAAGTCAGGCCCTCAGGTACGTGCCTTTCAAAATGCCGAGGATAGCTTTGATGCACGTGCTCGGGCGTGGGCTAATGATAGAATGAACTCTCAGTGCGGACGTATAGGTTGACATTGAACCTGTCGTTTTGTCCGCTTTGCACATGTAGCGCTCTCGTGGCATGCCCGATTCCCTGTTTGTCATGCATCGCGGGGGCATTAGATCAGCCTGTCAGTGATATGGTGCTTGTCTTTTGTAAATTCACTGACAGGCATGACGCAATCCTCTTGTTCCAAACGTGTCTGGGTGATGGGGAATTTAAAAAAAGCCAAGTCCGCGTTGTACAACGCCAACCGACCGTACAGGGTGCGGTCGTCTGCGCGTTTGTCAACACGCCTCGTGGGGCGCCGTATTTGAAATATTGGCGCTCCGAATCAGGTCAATGGGTTTGACAGGCACCGGTGAGAGTCGTTAGTACCTCGTTGTTCCCAGTCACTGATATCTCCTAGTGGATACCCTCTGCCCTCTGGACACGCTGGACAATGTTGGTGTTCATCTTTCAATAGCAACGGTGCCCTGACTCGGTAAGGAGGACGTTCGGACCTTGTCTAACTCCAAGTCGTCCCAGGTGTTTCTCCATCCCAGCGATCATAACCTGCGCAATGTATCCGCAGCGGTCCATAAAAGTCAAGTACAGTGACGAGTAAAAGTGCTCTCGGGTGCTGTCATTCATATTGGTTGAAGTACTACATCCGAACAATAATATGAATGCGTCGCGTTCCGAACTGACCATCTGCGACATTATCAGACGGCGAACTCGACGGGACAGCACTTGGCAGCCGCGGCGCGCTGCAACATCCGTGCGTAAGTACTGATGAATGCAGAACCGACGCTGAGTAATATCCCGCGCGACAACGTGTTTCATTCGGAAGGACTCGGAGACGGAAGAGCTCGGAGACAAGAGAGAGGAAGACAAGAAGACAAGAACGTCATCGGTCGAACTGATCGGAGACGTTCAAAGAGAGGGGCGTACCAGATAGATCGATCCAAACCCAGTGTCAGTGACTGTTGTCATCGATAATGAAAAATATTGCCACCGCTGCATTGGCATTTTAAATTTCACCTGTAACACGGGGAGAAACCGAGTCCATTGGCACTCGCGCCGTCGTGCCATAGCTTCCGAGGCAAGATCTCGGTGCATGTGCGCAGCTGATGATGACAACTGAGACACGATCACACATGGTTGCTGTACCGTTTCTGAGACATTTCACATCACCGGCGTGAGACCTGGCGTGAGCCTCAAGGAATCTGAGTCCAACAACACAAGACGTTGTCTGATCGTGTATGAACAAACAACATGTATTGCGCCTGCAAACGAATTCGTGTCAATCCGAGATCCCTTCTGGAGTGCGATGGGTTGGATTCCGGGGCAGAGTCATTTTGATCGACACGCGCGTAATGGACATGCCACAGGGTCTGAAACACCATATGGCCACATGCAACATGACCGAATGCGCAGTCCTAAATCAGAGGTTGAACAAAGAGTCGACCTTGGACAGTGAATGGCGAGTGGACGAGTGACTGGCAGAGGCGACAAACCAGACGGTCAGCAACAGGAGAGGCAGACCAAAAAGAACGAAAACAACCTCAACTGTGTCATCCAAACTCCCCAGCCTGGCAACCAATCTCTCCTTTAGACTGAGCAGAATAGTCGGACCTCGCCTTCACTAGTACATAGAGACGGAAATCGGTGTGTCACTGACGTCCGAGACGAGAACAGGGCCCAGACGGGGGCCTCGGATACACATTTGCTCAGGGATACGTCTCGTCCAGATGCGTCTGTGTATCATCGATTGATCTACTGAGCCACGCATCCTCCGAGTTAGGCGGGGCCGTTACCGCGATGATATTCCCCGCCTGAAAATCAAGCTCCTCGCCAACCGCTGTAGAGCGCCGTGGTTAGCCATCCATAGCATGCCAAGATCAAACATCCGCGCGGAGCGTGCAAAAGACCGGTGTGCGCACCATGAAACGAGATGGGCGAACCATCGCCCGTATACATTGACGCCAACGGAGGTCCCGAATAACGGCGCTTCACTTCATTCCCAAGGTCAGGTCCGCGATCGCGCCTTTGTGATCTGGAACCGGATAATACTTGAGACTCTTGTTGAAAGTCAATTCAAAAGTTGACTGGCGTCGTGCTCTTGATTTAAACCGGGGGAACGTCTTATAAACCACACCGTGACCGTAAACCCGTCCTGTGGGCTGAACGTTTCGTAGAATCGCAACAGGTGCATATTCCTGACGTATGGAGGATCTGAAAAAATATGTGTAATGATAATAGGAATCAGTGCTCGAACGCTCGAACGCAAACGCCAACTGAGAACAAGTACCACTGTTGCTTGGATCATGGATGTCATAAAGTCGGCGCGAGAAGGGGGTCAACTTGTATGTGAATCGTTCATTTGTTCATAGAGCTTCCAGGTGCGTTCGTGTTTCAGAACTTCCGGATACAACCCGGTCAGGATACGGTGATAGAACAAGTGTCAAGGATCTGGGATGAATCACCAAGTGCAATGACGAGTGTAAGTACATCCGACCGGCAAACTCCCAGGATGCCTCGGCTGGCTCCGACTACAATGACAGGACACTCGACAGAAATTGTGCACCACATCCCACGTCGACAGTATCTCTCCAAGAAACACGTCAATCTTACATTACAATACTTGGCCTGATTGAGTCACAGTGGTGTTTGACAAAATGACTCTGAGTCGCTCCCATTGCCAAGGTCTTCCTCTTGACACTCTCCAGGGTGAATGGAACATCAGTGTGCTCGGTCGAGAAGGGTTTGAGAGGATGCGAGAGGTTGCATGCACGGGGTTGGACAGGACGCAAGAATAGTATCAAATCACTGCTTGAAACTTAGAGTTGATTATTCGAAATTGGAAGCATGTGTCGCCCAGCCTGCCTTTGTGTATCCACCCCCATCATGGATTGGTGGATGGATTTCGCCCATATCCATGACCGCAAAGATATGCGGGTCGTACAACATTTCGACTCTACCGCGGTCAACACAGCGGGATCAGCGCAACCTCCAAGAACGAAAACGCAAACATGCACTACAAAACAAGCTCGGGCCGACCGTCGTCCGCATAACATCGCCGTCAGCGGTGGCTACATGCGCAGCACCGCAAGCAACAACGACTGTCCCATCCCTCCATTCGTCGTTCAACCCACCGTCAAGTTCATACTATCCCTTTTCCCTGCTGCGTAGCGCGCGACGCATCCTGACCGTGGTTTTGCCTGAAAAGTGGGAAAGGTGATTGACACCGAGTTGGTTCAGCTCCGGACTTAACGTTCATCCGAGAGAGGACGCTTCACCACTCATTATTTGTCTCATGGATACATTCGACATTGAAGGTCAAGTCAAGGCCGACGGAATACCGGCCGAAGCGGGCTATCTGTTACGATGCTCTGAATATCAAAGGTCCTCAAAAGGGATAAGCAGAAGTGATAATTTTCAAGCAACAGGACCAGGATCGTTGGACAAGTAACGTTGCAAAACAAAAATGTGACCCATGCTCTGCCACATCTGTGGTGAGGACAGGATGTCACCACTTACGGGATCGTCTTTCATTGAGGCAAACATAGCATCCAACGCTGTCAGATCAGTGATAACTGGAGGTGGCTGAAAGGATAGGTCAGACCTACAGGCGCCACGAACGTGTTTGAGCCCGGAACCAACAGTGCAGTTTCTGTAGGATCTCACTTGCTGAGGCTTCAAAAGAAATCTACCATCTCGGATAATGATGTCAATCAGCCTTGGGAAGGGAAGGTGGGTCACAACATCGCGGCAGGTGAGAGATAGAGACACACCTGGCTTGTCTACCTTGGTCGGCTGTGACAAGATATCAACAATCTCATGCAGCATATGCTCATCTGTATTTCTGGTTTCAGTCATGATCAATGTGTTGTCCAAAATTGAGAGTTGGTGGGGATGATGGAGAACGAAAACTTACTGGTTTAGACTCAAATGATGCTTGAAGAGTCATCCTTCATCACAAGGACGGACCAGAAGGTCTGACCAATCTGCATACATCAACAAAGGGAATTTTGATGGGTCATGTGGGTATGACTGTCCAGCTTTCCATAATGACATGCCCCAAATGTAAACACATCATAGTAATCCATCAACATGACCGGTCCACAGGGATAACAATTTCAGTACATATGAACTAACTCACACTGTTTCAGCTTGACGACTAGGACGTAGTGAGCAGAAAAATCTAGTGCTCGACGTTGAGAAGCTGTTTTCACCGACGTGTCACCAACATCGTACCTTAAGTAGTGCCAGTGGATCGCCTCACAGTATCCCGGATTGGTTGATGTTGTCTATACCACGTGCCAAAAAATCAGGCCCGAGAGCTCATGGAGGAAGCGTATACAAAACTCGAATGCCTCCTTGCCGACGTCCTATGCGCGCGAAAAGTTCGCGGAGCGATGCGGTGGTGGTTGTGAAGGATAACCCTCGTCGTTGTACAGGTAGTGCATATAAAATTTCTCCAACATGTTCTCTCAATCTTGCCTCTCACGTTGCAGTTGATAGTGTCTGCAAGCGGTTGGCTTCTACCCATCATTAGGTCGGAGGGGACAAGAGGACAGTACATCCAAACAAGACCATCAACGTGGTGTCGGAAAAGTTCAGAGCGCGACGCACCTTGACAGCCTGGGTCCTCAAAGCTTCACTTATGAATTCTACAAGGAGCATCACGTCAGAACATCCAGCGTTTGGGCATTGGGCGTAGACCGGCAGCGATGCGTACGGGAATTGGAAGGGAAGTCGACAACGGACCTCAGATTACGAGAAGATACCTGTCGGTTGCGATTGTAATAAACACGTCAACGATGGGCTGGGTAGTGGTCTTTCGAAGAGGACAGTCAGTGAAAGAGACGAAAAGGACTTTTTATTCACACCTAGTTTTGCGGAGCGATGAGTGCCGGACTCGAACCGAGTCTGGATGTCATGCTGAGAGTGTCTTCGGGCGCGGTCCACTGGTCTCGACCAGTAAGGCTACCGCGTTTAGGCTGTGCATGACCGTTCTGACTCCACGTGTTGCTCTGGCTTGTTTGGCTCCCACTCATCCCACTCATCGTACTTTCAACCCATCTCCCTCAGGCTGTGGCACTATGAACCCACAGAATACATCGAAGAGCACCGTTAGGTATGTTTGGTTATTGTCTTGATTTCGTAGAGTATGTTCAACGTTGATCTTAGGGCAAAAACTGTCGCTGTCAAACGTGGGTTTGCGACGAGACGTTCTCCTGTAGACAATTAACCTTTCTCTCCAGGTATCGAACTGCATACCACAGCGCCACGAAAAATCGGACCGGCAAAGCAATACTACGCAAAATTTTCCGTAGGCGATACCACGAAGTCGACGAAGAGCGCCAAGGAAGGAAAGGGTCGCACCTCTTGGGACGATACCCTCTATTTGTGAGCACACGTTCTCTGTGTTACGCCAGGACGTTCAATAATAATGATGTCAGTGA
>JBBPMO010000656.1:0-19305 GCA_038090315.1 Xanthoconium stramineum | reverse complement strand
AATGATGTCTTTAACCTTCGAGTCTGTGAAAAATGCGATGCCCTAGAGCATGTGGTCGATAACTACCCAGTAAATCCGCTTACCCAGCCAGACACTTGCAGTACTTATGGAGGAATCTATTCAGACGACGATGACCTCAATACCCTTGTGGACGACAACTAGAGGGATGGTACATATCAAGCCTGGGGCTCAAGTGTATGAAGGGGGTAATGTTACAATTTCTTTTCTTTCCCATGTATTCTTCCTAGTCTCCATAGTACGATATCCTTACTTCCACTTTGCTCCTTCACATGAGAAGACCGACCACTATTTACTTATCTTCCCATTATACTCCTCCTCCTTGATCATTCTTCTCTAGTTCCTTATCTTATCACAGGACTGTCTTTTCCCTTGATTATTTTTCTCGCGATAGTCACATTTCCCCAATATTCCACCAAGTTCTACAACCTTCTACTTAGGTAATCCATAGTACTTAAATACCCGCTCAGCCAGTATTCCTTTCCTCATTCTTGTTCTATGCAATCACAGTGTCAGTCTTACAAAATCTCCAACTTGTCTAAGTTGTGACCTAGTCCCCTTGTCTCTTGTTCCAACCTCTGCCTTACTTTGAGAATGCAGTGTCTCTTCATGAGTACCTCCCTCAGAGTAAGTATCTTCACACATAAAGTAAAATCTAGTGAGAATGGGATGTTTTAATCATTTCAATGGAAGTCTTGCTAAAAACTTACTTTAAAAATCTTTAATGATATTCTTTCCCATTGCAGCATAATATACCTGCACTCCTGTTAAGGTGAGGATCCAACAACCAGCATTTCTAGCTTTGGTCTTGTCAAAAAGATATCATTAACAGACTTCTGATATACCATCTTTGTTGATTTTGTTATAAGGACAATAGTGGGATACAATGAGGACTTTATACAAATTGTGTTTACATAAAAGGACATGTATAACATTGTCCCTATATAAGCCATGCAGTACCCAAGTTAGTTTAATGTTGGTGGATAAATTAACAGTTATATATATGGATGGATAAACAATTCTCATCAAAAACCTACAACATACCTTGAATTGTTAAAGTGTGGAATGATGGACATTTATGTTGGATTTTTAGAGGACTTGGCATTTTAATGTATATTTTGTTTGAATGACTTGTGACAACCTAGGATGGTAGTCTTCAAACTTGTTGGAAATTTTATGATATACTATATAGACATGGTTCAAGTGGCATTGAGAAACCAGATGCAATGAATGATTGGTGCTTCTTATATTATGCTACAATAGGTTGAACACTTCAATAGTAGTATGCTTGTTCTGGCAGGAAATTTTATTTAATGGATTCAAATGAGCAACAACTTCATTTTTCCCTCCACTCCTGCTCTTGCTCTTAGTGTTGTCATTATCTTCTTTCTCATCAAAAAAAGTAAAAGTTAACTTTGGCACTGTTTGTAATTCTTAGGCAGGAATTAAATGTTGAAATTGGAAGGGTAAGAGGTGGAGATTTGAAAACATGGAACAAATGTATGTGATGCACTAATTAAAACACTTAGTGCTTTCACAACATCTTTAATAGCTTAAAGAGAAGCCAAAAAAAATAAATGAAAAATCTTTCTTTTATCTGTAAGAATGGCCTAGCTCAACTCTTTGTTTAATTAAGGTTTAAAAGCCTTGAAAATGGTGTCAAATGTCAAAGACCATTTGGCTTTTATAAAGCTAACATTGAAAATTGTTGACATTATGTCAACTGATTTTGAAATCTCAAAAAGTTCCATTGTCCATTTCATTCCAATCATTATATAGTAGGACCCTGACACCATTGTTCAGCTTGAACTATCAATCAGTTGTTAGGAAACAGATGAAAAAAAAAATAAGTTCATAAACTCATCTTGATTGAAAAGAGCAGGAGATGTAATATAATTAGATCTTACGCAAGTGCATGGTCAGATTGCAAGTTCAGCCTTAGTAATATAAAATGCTCTGAAGCAACAAGAACCAATAGCTAGCATTGGGATTGTGCTTACAAAGAGTGGACTGGATCTCTTTGTAGCCTTCAACCCCTTTGTTGATGACAATATTGACTAGATCAAGCCAACTTTTCCTTGTTGACATAAGCTGGAATAGCTGGAAAAAATATATAGATATTATATAATCTCCAGCAAGAGAGAAGAGTAAATCAAGTGCTGAATCTTCATACATTGTGGATGCCATGTTGATTGAAGCTTGTGGCATAGAAAACAAGGAAGACAGAAAAAGAAACTGAGAAAACATTATAAATAACATATTTAAGTAGTTTGTTTTAGGGTAAGACACTGATATTGCTTGTTTTTGTTTTTTCAAAACAACTTATTACTTGCACCATGTGTCTTTGTTGATGGTACATTACACTACAACTATCAATAACATACTACATTTCCTCATAATGGTTGCAGATAAAGATAAAAACATATACAACAAAGGCATATTGGGGAAAATTTGATTATATATAATAAAACAAAATATTTACCTTAGAATCTGGTAATTTCAAATGCTGTTCACTAACACCAAACACAAGTATCCTAAATGACATCAAGTCAATATAGGACTGTGGTGATTTATTTAATGTACTAAGATTGGTCCATGGTTAATTTTTTTGTAGTGAAGAGTCTGTTATCCTTACATAGTACATGGGTATGAAGGATTACATTTATTATTAGTGGATAGATTATCAAACATATTTATAGACATCAATGAGGAAACCAAAGTGAGCTAGTCAAAACAGTAGTACCATATTGGTCAATAATCCTTAAGCTTGTTTTGTTACTTTATCCAAGAACAATACAATAGAATAGATTTTTTTCCTGCCACCATTGGAATTATGTCTTGAGTAATAATTGATCAAAATTTACACAAAAAATATACTTACAAGAGGCATAATGTTCTTTTGGTTTCCAAATGCCTCTAATAAGTAAACTAACAACACACATTCTGATAAGTGATTGTTAAATAAATAAATAAAACTAAGATAAACCAACCAACCAAAATTCCTTTGAAGCTGCAAGGTTACCATCTGAACAATATCATGAACACACTAAAATGAAATATTATTAGTTAGAAGAGACAGAGGTAGTCATGATCATACCTTTGACCTAGAGATTGAAAAGGCAGGGGCCTCTTATGTAGTACTTGGATGTAATCTTATAGGGAGCTATCAGAGCCAAACTAAGTTACTGTTTTTGCAAATAAAAACTTACATTCTACTTTACCAATATTATAACTTGTATAAAATAATGGTGACAAGTAAATGGTCAAAACAGTCAAGTTGCAAATGGAGAAAAAGCTTATTTAATACAGTGTGTGTTGGAATAGCATAAAACAAGATTTGTTACATATAACTATATATATAATTGCTATTGATTTAGGTCTGAACTAAGGCAGGTGATTGCATATATGAGTTACATATAACTAAATTTATTTTACACCATTCTGCCATATGCCACATTAGTTAAGCTTTTCTTTCCTCATTTGTAATCACTACATTACTCTCAGGTATAATCTTAATGTTTTCCATTGAGCTAAGGCAGAGATTGCAGGGGTGCTCCTAATGTGTCAACTAATCATACTAAAAGATGTTGGGTGCAAGGATGATATAGGAAAGGTGGAGAAATATATTTTAAAGTAGTTACTTGTCATATATGATGCTAGCTGAGCATCAGTTCAACATGTTTGGATGTTGGACATAGCACTTGGCATGGTCAATGAACAAAACAAAATGGACAGATCAACATGGTTAACAGTGGATTAGATTGGACAAGAGGTGCCCATATCATTTGCACAACAGGTGATTTGGTTATTTCATCTTTGAGTCTAGATCAACAACCATATCTATAAATCATCAATTTAGGTATAGTGAGTCTTGTTTCAAAGTTTAAGTTATATGTTTTTTGGGACATGTAGATGCAGTCAGATACAATCTTGCAACAGTGAAAAGAATTAATTTAATGAAATTGGACACAGCTTGAGGTCCTATTGCAATGTACAGAGTTTAAAAGCTATTGTATTGTCGTATTTGCTAAAGACATCCACCATGAAGTATATTTAGACCAATGTGAAAGAACTGGAGCAAGAGTCCAATTGTCAAATTGCCCAAAAACAAGCAATTGAACCAGACTAGGACCATTTGAACTGGATTGCAGTTGCCAGTTGCCCTCCTTCAGTGCAAGAGCAGTTGCAAGTTTTGTTAGTTTACAATAATTAAAAAGACAATATAATTATGCTGGGAGTTAGATAGTAGATGTGTGAAAAGAGACTGAAATACAATCATTTCTTTGGAATTGGTATGATTGATACCATTAGAAACCTTGGTTTGCAGGTAATGCAGTGCTTTGACTGTAGGCTGCTCCTTACACATTTCTTGAAAGTGATATTGATGTAAGTAGGGTTTCACTTAACATTAGCAGAATCTATACCATTGTCTTTGAATGAGGTATTTGGCTTGTTATATGACTGCTTCTGGTGCAGCCCTACATATATGCATCAAAATTCCACTCTTGACAAGGAAAAGATTGAATCTCCCATTTGTGAGAACATGTCAGAGCTCTAGATATCAATTGTGTCATTGCATGCTTTAAGGTATCAACTTTGCAAACAATGGCATTATGAGACTCCAGAAAACAGGAAAAAAGTGAACATTAATGTTGCTACTTGCATTCTTGCCTTGCCTTTTTTCCTACATGAGGAGTGGGCAAATCAGCTGACCCTCTCTTTCTTGCACTAGTTTCATGCAGAGGTTGTAAAACAACATCACATTCATCCTCCAATACCTTAATCACACCACTGTATGACCCCTTCATTATTTTGTATATATCCTCTCATTGTTAAATGAAAGCCCAGGAAATTTTCCTTTCAGCTGCTATGCCTCAGAATTATGCCAAGTAGAGCAATAGGTTTACAGTTTTCTCTATATGCCTTTGAAAGTGCTTATCAAGCCTGAACTGCTTGATGTTTGTATTGAGGAAAGCAAGACATAAGGCTAAAGCAATTGAAGATGGGAATACATTATCAAACAACTGTTGTTTCTCTTTGAAGTCTTTGGTGGGACAATTCTTGCTGGTGTAGTACAATAGAAGCCACAATGTGGCACACTACAAAAATTCAAGGTCATGAAGGAAATTCATACAGAATGGAGGACCTAAGCTTGAGCCTTTAGTAGTTAATGATAAGATGTTATTATAGATCATCAGGAGCTCACTTGAGTTGGCATTATCTGGAGGAAAAAGGTAGCCCTGATTTTCTACCTCAACAGCCATAAAATACATTGTCCTCTACCAGTTATGAGTGAGAGGTGTAGAATTTTCAATAATCACTCACTGTTCCAACTTTGTATGAGATGGGAGAGTCAATTTTCTTTACATCTTCAAAATCTGTCAGTTTGCCAATGCTCCCTTCCTCCCCCACCACCTACAATACATCAGCCCCACTGAAGTCACAGTGCACCCACCTGGCTATGTGCATATAATACAGTGCTACTTGTTGAATGAGCTGAAAGTTGAGAGCAGAGTGTGGTCAAGACTACTTACCTAGTAATGTGTGGTATAAACACATCATAGTGTCAAACAGACTAGTGATTTCCATAAGGGGTTGTTTTCTGATGATCTCAAAAACATGATGAGTGTGTACTTTGCCTATAATAGTCTGACTGTGCCTGTGAGATGTGTATTGCAGGATTTCAGTTGACTGATGGTCAGAACCTGGTATATGTCCTGTACTGGGTAAATAGTGTACTTTAGAGAGGGTGGCTGCATCTTTCTTAATGTCAACCCAGTAACCATCCTGCCCAGGATAAAGCATTTGATCAAGCTTTTTGAGGATACAAACATCTTCATAAACCTGGACCTGAACAAAATATCTCTTGGCTTCTGCTGCAGTCTTCTTTGTCCTGTAGGATCTTATTAACAATTTCACCCACTTTGTCATGGTCTACATCTTGCCAGGAGGCCTTTATTGCAACTATTTTGTGGTCTTTAGTTTTTGCCTTATATACTCAGATGCCACACCCAACCATTGCATTTGCACTGCATGTAGCAAGTTTACATGTTGTGGTAAAATTTTTATCTTGAATCTAAAA
The DNA here is from genome assembly GCA_038090315.1 of Xanthoconium stramineum. NCBI lineage: Eukaryota > Fungi > Basidiomycota > Agaricomycetes > Boletales > Boletaceae > Xanthoconium > Xanthoconium stramineum. Next base: position 13,205 of record JBBPMO010000656.1, on the reverse strand, counting down.
CCAGCATTGAAATTTACCATCAACCTTGATGTATTGGATGGTGGGATCTCATTCAAGCTCCACCTGCATCTGTTGCACAATCAAATGGAAGTGGAAGATCACATTGTCAATTTTCTAAACAATTACTTTCAGGACTGTAGACTGCCATGTAACATAACTAGATATCATACTGTAGTGAACTCAACAGCTTTAGAGATGGTAAGAAGTACATGACTGCTGTGCCAAACTCTCATGTATGGATATTCAATTGTGATCCCCAAGACAAACTGGTAAAGTGGATCCTTATACATGATGTTGTGCAGGCTCTATATCATTTTTTGTTCATTTTGATATGGTTGAGTCATCAGGCTTTGTCTAAGAAAGTAGTTATATACGTCATGAGAGTTATGGTCAAGGTTCAACTTCTTCAACTTGAATGGGATGGCAATTATTGAACCAATGCATTTTTTTGGACTTGTTGCAAAAACATGAAGAGTATTCAATGTGCACATCCAGGCAGGACTAGTTCCTATGACTCCAGACAGGGGGTTGAGATGGGTTTGCAAAAAAGATGAACAAGCAGTCTTCTTGTTTGAAAATCTTTGAGATGATTGCATCTAATAGCTTAAAGAAGAACTGTCAATTTCCTTCCAAAAGCTGGGCATTTGTCAACTTCCCATGCAGTTCCAATAGTTTAGAGTGGCAGACAGAACTAAGTGCCTTGGAGATGAGGGTCTTATAGGGGACCTCCTAATAGTACTTGAGATCCTTGAGAACTGCTTAGCACCCTTCAGTAAAGTTTCCAGTATAGTACTGACTTTGCAAAGAAGTGGGCAAAACTAGGCTGGTATTGGAAGGAAGAGGGAGTGATTTCAACTTGGGAATGCTAGGGGTGGCAGTGGACATGGTGAATTATATGAAAACTACTCAATGACTGTGAGAAACTGGACTAACAAGTTGCTGTTAACATATCTTGTAATTTGTAAAAACAGATGGACTCTGGGCACCTGCATTGTTCTCAGAGATGTGCAGGGCCACATCTGTAAGAAAAGAAATTGAGTTTAACATCACCATCACCAGTCTGATGCAACTTACCATGGGAGGTCAGCTCTGTCTTGAAAAGGAAGGAGTGATGGGACTGCATTACTTCTTCCTCTTTTGAATCCACTTCTTGTGAACAGATGAAATGTTGTGGCTGGAAAATCAATGAACACCAGACATAATGTTGAGGTTGTGACTGAACTTACTCAATGAATCACTTGGATTTTCTCTCAGCAATGATGTTCAATACCATGCAGCTGCACAAAAATAGTGTTGTTGGAACAGTAGAACCATGATGAGTTTGACTTCATGGTCAGACACTTGCAGAAGTTGACTTGATTCAGAACCAGCAGCATGGAGAGTCTTGCTGTGAATGTTGATGGTAGTGATAACCACTCCATGGCATGAGAATATTGGCTCCTACAGCTTGTTGAGCTTGCTCAGTAGGACAGCTGGGTAAATCCACCATAGCCCATATCATCACCCTCAAGTGAACTGTTCAATGGCTGGTGCAGTAATGCCTGCAAACAACCATATGATAATGACATGAGGTGAAAAGCAAATATGAATTTATGCTTCATGTGACTGTCTGATTGATGACTTTGCCAAGAATTCTACTTTCAAAGACCAATGCAGCCCAACAATAACAGATCTACTGAGGTCTTGAACTCCAATGTCATTGGCATCTTAGGATCAGCACTGATATTAATAAAATGTAAGGTACTACCACAAAGAGTGTCACAGGCATCAGTACTATACTCACTGGAAACATCAAAAAGAACCAATCATCTAAGGAAATCCTAAAACAAGTGAGAGTAGAGGATATATTGGATGCACTAGCAGCACTGACAATTTTGACACTATTATTAGTGGTAATTAAGGGTGGAAGTGGAATTATGAAAGGAACAAAGCACAAGAACATGATGGAAGAAGGTTGCAGCTGGATCCATATAAAAGTCGAATAACAGTAAAGGAGGAGGATGGATGGATGACTGTGACAAGGCCAGCATGTTGTTTGGTGCAAGTTGGTTACAGCCATGTATTACACTTACTCTCACACATAGCAAGGGGTCAATTGGTTGATCCCAACTCTGACCCAACAAGGTGGAGAGCAAAAACACCTTCTAGTTGACAATCATGGCCAGAAACAGTACATTACAATCCCATTCATTTATCCATCTTATACCCCAATTTACTGCTCAGAACCACACAAATTGACCATTCCACATAGACTGAGTGTATCTTTTAAAAATTCCTTATAAAAAAACCAATGTCTTGAACCACACCCTATCTTCTAGAGTTTAGGAAAGACCCTAGTGTACTCAAGCTCCCTGATCTCAAATTTCAAAATGCAAAAAAGCAAAAACTATGCCCAGCAAGTCCATTCTACTCCACCTCACCAAAAGCATTGCCCCAGCTGTGGAGGTAAACAGCTCACAGCTTGATGTGTAGGGTTACAGTAAGGCAGCTTGTTGTCACAGATTGTTCCCAGAGCACCTGAAGGCAAGGTGAGATGGTCATTAGATCCAGAAACAGTATTCAAAAAGCTCTATGGACTTACAAGGTGAGCATGGGATGGATCTGTGAAAGCAGGACATGAAGTGAGCAATTGAGCATGCCAATTCATGCTGAAAGACCTGAACATTGTGGAGCAGGTTCCCCATTCAGTTCTGGACAATCTTGGAGGTCAGTCATGTGGTGTGATGTGAAGTAAAGGAGGGGAGAAGGGGGGAAAGGAATGGGAGCCACCTCATGTGGTGGTATGGATATCAGTAGAAAACCCATGCCCAGGCTGCATACAGATAGGCTTGCTTCTCTCCTGACCTCAGGTGAATTGCCTCATTGGATAACTTTTAAAATCTAACCCTAGAATAGACTTTCATTTTAAGCAATTTAAATTCTGATATATCTAATATGATGAATATGGATTGTACAATCCAAACACTTGAATATTGTGCATTTTTATATGTGTACCATTTGTGCATTTCAACACACTAATATGTGTGCATTTCGACAGGTGTACTGATTGTGCATGCAAACCAACATAAGTATTGATTACATGATTTGACCTTTGTGCCATTTGGTGTACATAGTACACTAAAATAAGGTTATTCTATGAATAAGACATATCAACAATGGATTATTTCTGTACAATTTAAACAATGCTATATTATGCAATATGCAAGTGTCCACCAGGGCATCACTTTTTCACCAAATCTCAAAAATATTTGCAACTATCTTGTCCAGAATCCAGGCCTAATCTGAACCCCCTTACAAAATCATCTTATAATCAATTGTCATTTTATTCCCTCTACTTCATTATATCAATTCAGGAATATATTTTCAGCTGCTGGACATCATGGTCCTAGAAGGTTTGAAGGTCTAGAAATTGGGTGGAAGTACATCTGAGAAACCCTGGAATTATTTTGGTAGGTTAATCAACATTGGCCTTCTACTCTCCCTAACTCATTACATCAATTCAAGAACAGATGTTTAGCTTTTGGATAGCATGGTTCTGGAGGCTTTCAAGGTCCAGGAAATGAGTGGAATGTCCAGCTACTAGGTAACATGGTCTTGGAAGCTTTCAAGGTCCAGAAATTGAATGGAAGTGGTTTTAAGGTCCTTTAGAATTCTTTGATAGTGCAATCAACATTGGCCTTCTACCCTCCCACTCCATCAGATCAATTTAGGAACACATGTCCAGTAGCTAGGTAACATGATCCTGAGGGCTTTCAAGGTCCAGGAATTGACTGGGACTAGTTTTAAGGTCCTTCAGAATTTTTTTCTAATTACCAAATTCCTTCAAACCTTTTGTAGGTTTAATATAATGATACTATCAAAGGATTGGTACTGTTTTCTAGCCTGAAATTTGGTTTCAACTTTGAGTTTCTAATTCCTAGATGAATATATAATTGACTAGTTAAGGTGGTCAAGCATGATTTGTTATGCAGCTTCTTTTTTACTGTATACTTTTTCCATTACTTCCAATTCTTCTCATAAGGCATCAATTGTTTCTACACCACTACTTTCCTGGGCTTTATTTTACAATCCTCTTATCTTGCACCACATTTGACTTTGCAACATTGATATTGAAGCCCAGGATTTGCCTTCAAGTTGCAGCTGTGCTTGCCATCATTGCAATATAGAACTTTTTTAAGTTTAGTCCATTAACATATGGAAATTCATGAATGAAGAAGCAATGTATAAATATGTAATGGATGAAGATGTGGAATTTTGCCTGGTGGGTACTCTCCTTGTTCCTTGGTAATACTGAGCTCATTAAAGGTTTTCATGTATGGCAATGAATTCTATAATGACTTGAGTTTTGGTTTCTTTAACACTCTAAATCAATATTGACTCAGTACTGCATAGCATTTGCAATACAACACCATGCCAATGCCAACCTGGTGGATACACCATAATTTGCTGTAGATGATGCTACACAGCTTGTTATACCTGAAGTAGTCACAACCATTCTTTTAGGGATTGTTGGCAAGCCTGCCAAAGACATGTTTACCAAGGACAATTGGTAGTTGAGGAGTTCAGCATGGATTAAGGCAGATCAGTACATAGTGTATGGAAATGTAGAGTGGGTTTGTAAGTGTGGTTGATGGAAAGGTGAGTGGAACATTGGTTGTGGAGGGTCAGGCAGTTGAGTTGTCATTATCTAAGGTGGCAGCAATTGGCTTGGCAGCAATGACTGTTGATGCCAATGGTTTGAAGCCAAAACTAGCAAAACTAAATGAGCAGAGTTATGTAAACTTCCAGATACATGCAAGCAAGCATATGGCTATATACACACTGTGATGCATGCTTGTGTACTTACTTGCCCATCCAATGAAGATAACAACAACTTGATCAGGTAAGTGTCTTGTTTTATTTCTCCTTCTTGCTCTTCATATCTATCCCTAGTCACTTCATGTTGCACAACCCCCATGCTTGAAAGCACTTCATGACATTCACATCTGCCACTTTTTCTGATATGCCTCCCCTACCTGTTCTATTTTCATCAAGCAATCCTGTTCCCTTAAAACCCCTCTATCTCTGCAGTTCCTTTGTCAAAGCTGCCCTTATTGAAGGCAACTTCAAGACAATCATCATACTCCAAAAATATGTTAACATTATGGAATGGATCACTCTAAATGGTCTGTCATTTCTTCTTGCTCCTTTGATGCTATCATACTGAGTGTAGCCTAATGTTTGACATTTACACCAACCTCAACAAATCATTTCCAAGTTTTACACTGAACATTCATGTCCAATCATGTTGACCAGACCAAGGTACATCTCAACTACCTTTCTTCATCTGTCTACTGACTCTTCACATGATAAGCCTCAATTACACTTCCAACAGATGTGGCATGGCCTTGAATGGTCAATGCTGCCATTTTTCTGTCAGTCATCATCATTCACAGCTAGAAGAGACAGGGCTCATATTTAAAAGGGAGATATCAAAAAAATAAGTCCCAGGGATATTAATGTAGTTGATGGAACCTGTGCACAAACTAGTGTTGATGTATCCTGATACACCTGTTAGCCAACACTCTTGTGCAATCTATCACAGAGTGCAGAATGTACATAATGTGATCTCACCTCCAGGCTCCAATTGAAATGGGTTTGGTGCATTTGGATATCTATGCAAGCATCTGTCAGCAATCTCAACTTATGCATTATGGTGTTATATTATGGTGTGTACCACAACATGTCACATTCATTCTACAATCACTACATTTGTGACTAGTGATCAGTGATCTATTACCAAGGGATAAGGTGCACATTGAGTAATCATCTTCATGTCCAATGTCAACCACTGACAACCCATCATCACCTGCTAATAGCATCAACAACACCATCTTCAGATCTGGCCCACTGACTTCAATCTTACATCATTTGATAGCTATGTGACTAGTGCCAACAATGATAATGGCAATTTGCCTGAGAAGTTTCCTGAATGGCCTCTTTATGGTGTTGAGATTGTCACATACTGTGGTCTAATAGGCAAGTACTACATATATCATTTGCATTTATTTACCATCTAACCAATTACAAACTCTTTTTAGAATGCATATACAAGGAGATTGATGGGAACATGCAGGACTGGTTTCTCATGTTTTTTAATTGCATGACAGTTATATCCCACAGAATCCTTGTCAAAGGATTGATCTTACTGTGCTTGCCAATCCCATGTTGATGTTGGATGATAACAATCCTAGAGACCATCAATGCTGTGATTGCAAGCCATCTTGCAAATGATGATGGTTGGCAGTCCAATATTGATAGTTCAACATGCCAACTAAGTTCTATTTACTACACCATCCTTAGCTCCACTCAACACCATATGTATTTCTCAATAAAATGCGTATCTGTGTCAACAATTACCTGACTGACATATCCCAGATCCTGCCTATGGGCAATGTACCCTCCTTTCCCTAGCTATACACAGATCTTTTGCCCCATTTTATTGAATACACTGTCAAGAACACATGTGGAGGTCAAAGTCTGGTGGGTGTCTGCTGTGGCACAATGTACCCACCTCTAACATGTGCACATGGTTTGCTAACACCATCACACAAAACTTCCTGCAAATGACTTTTGTCAACCAGACATTTCCATATTAGATTTGAGTAATTGAGATCATCCCATCAATTCTCATGAGTGCATTTCTGCGAGTCTGACCATTGCTTATAAAATTGAGAAACACATGTATGTTCTAGTTTAGGTATGTTGTCATCTGTTCACCAAGTTGTGCTGCCATTTACTAGTGTTTATGCAGCTAGTAGTTGAGGTCCAAGTGTTTACTCTGGGTTTGTACACATCTTTTCCACTATATATCTTGATCTCCTATGCCTCCAAATGGTTACAAAGGAGCAGATATGTATCCTAACTATTGTTTAGTATTTGTATACTGCTACTAAATGTATTTTGTTTTGTTTGAAAGAGTGGTTTGGATTATATCTGACAGCTAGTATAGTTTGGGACACCCACATGTTCCACTTGCACACAAAAAAGAACATAAGCAAACTAAGCTACATATTGCACACTTTCATTAAGGTGCACCTGCCATCACATGCTCTAGTACCCTTCAAGCCTTTCTACCTTTGCAGCCCCTTTGTTTTGTCCTTGATGTTGATATAGTCTGAGCTTTCTATGTTTCTTCCTCAACATCCACATCATTTCCACTATCCTCAGGACTATCCTTGCTTTTCCCATCATCATCATCATCATCATCAATATCAATGTGGTTCCTAAAACTTCTTATATCCACCTTCAGCATTCACATTGCCCTTGTCCTTGACACTAACATGACCCTGAGCTTCCCACTCCCTTCTCCACCAATGTCCATGTCATTCTTGGCACCATGGGTCCTTGGCTCTTAGCATTAAATGCACTATCATCACCAAGCTCACTGCACAATGGTAATGACCACACAATATCAAGCATGTCTGGTCTCAAGCTTCTTCAATGCTAAACTTCCTCAGACAATAAACACACACATCTATTCATCTGACTCTCTCTTGGGCCTCCACTTTTTCCCTAAGAGGAAAACCATATGATATTTGCTTTCTGATGGTTTGTTCAATGACACCTACTGACCTCTTTCAACCAAGATGCACACACCCATTCATAGTTGCTCACCCCTCACTCATGCTCATTTTTCTTACTGCATTATAACAAAAAGGCATGCAATCTAGTTCAGCTTGCACTTTTCTCTGAGCAGAAATGCAACCTGTTATATAATAAGAATATTAACAAGAAAGGCAAGCTTTCATCCCATCCTCATCCTCCTCTTCTTCTAAAGATGCTTCTAGTTCATGGCTTGCACATACACTTGCTCAATGCTGTATTACAGAATGCTTCTCTCTCCTTGTACAAAATGTTTGCCATGGAACTTGCTAACTCCAGGCCATAATTACCATGACTGAGACCCTGCAAAGGACCTTGAAAACACAACAGGCATCAAGCCAAAGGGTTTATCCATCCATTATCCTCAGTTATACCAGGCTCATTCTGACTATCCTTGACCTCTCAGCCACTGTGGCAGGCTTCAAAATATACATCCTCTGATCAATTTTGGATCCAACAATCATCAAACAGACCATGTTATTCAACAAATATCTCATCAAAGAGGAGTGTTGAGAGTCCTGACAATGACAACAATGACATGCCTCACCAGCACTGGATTTGCTTTACATTATCCTCACTTATTTTGGTCAATGGACAGGCCATCTTTGGTAGTGCATTTCTATTCTCTACCTATCTCTGCATTGCACAATAAAGAGTATAAGATAATCTACACCCATACCATCCAAATATTCAACAAAATCCAAATGCAATTTTCCAAGTGCTTTATTAATCTTTGACAAAAACATATTCATTAGGGCTTTCATGAGGAGTGGAAAGATTATTTGCACCAAATTCACTTCTCAAACTATGAAATAAAAAGGACAATCCAAAAGCAGTTTGCATTGAACTGTACCTGGAGATGATTGATCAGTATGTTGAGGAGTAAAGCATCAAATTTAAAGATACACAAGGTGGCAGGAGATGGTGAGTCTGACATGCAAGATAAGTAACTTGGATTTATTGGAGGAGGAAAAAGGTGATGACATTGTTTGTACACCAGGCCAAGTGGATGCCCAGCAACTCTTAAAAGATTTTTGATAACTGACTATTAATAGTGGGATATCCTGTTGTGCAGATGATTGCTTTGTTTAGCACCAATGAGGAGGTTCAGCTTATCAGCAGGGAAATAGGATTGACATACAAAGTGGTCAGCTTGAGGACATAGTATGTCTTTGTACTGACAAAAATAAAGCCATGGATTATAGCTTGTGATGTATTGCTTGCAAATGCCAGAGATCTCGGAGAGTGAATAAGTGCTTCATCACATGCCATTTTCAACTGTTTGCCAAGGTAAGGCAGGTGGTGGTATACTTTTGATCTACTCATCACTCATGATTTGTCTAGTTTGTAGTGTTTAAATGTCTGATTTAGTCCAGTTTTTTTGCCTTTTTTAAAAGGACCAGACTGAAACTGGTTGCTTGAATCACCTAAAGTCTGGTCTTTATGAACTGGACCATTAAAAACTGGTCTACTTTGGTCTTTAGACAGTTGCAACCAGTTGTAACTGGTTTTGAAAACAATAGGGCTGTGGCCAGTGTTTACATGGAAATCACACTTTGTATTGGTGAAATGACATGTAGTACCAACCTTAGGCTCTCTACCAACTGTTGGATCAAGGGATCTGGTCCACAGGGTCAAAGAATATAGGAATTTCTGCTTTACATGTTATTTTCAAAGTGACCAATGCAAAATCTACCATATAAAATCCAATAAAATACCTAGAAATATGAGAAAATTCATGGATGTAGCCATGAATAGAGAGATCTATTGGTCCTTATAAAAGACTGATTGCAACTGGTTTTTTACTGGTTGTGTTGATTCTCAAGATCCATGCAACTAAAACCAAGACCAATAAAAACTGGTTGCAACTGGTCCTACATATTAGTTGCATTTGGTCTAAGTTTAGTTGGGTTGCTGGTCTTTGTATGGTTCTAGAACTGGATCTTTAAACACTACTAGTTTGCAACCTCTTGACATGAATATCTACCTTTAGAGCTTCACTATTCCCATTATCCTTTGTTGATGATTACCATGTTCAAGCCACATATCTTGTGATGCTGGAGTATGCTCAATTAAAGCCTGTCACTCTTTGTTTCATCATGATGTTAACACTGCTCAAGTGTGGATGATCTGATTTGCCAAGTTGAGCCAGTGAACAGGATGGAAAGTTGAGTGTGATATGCTGCATATTCCAAGCACATGAATCCGGGCCATCATAGGTATGTTTATATGTTTGTCAAGCCTTCACAGAAGTTAAATCAGATAGGTCAAGAGCAGCTCAGAGATTCTACTTGTTGTGACAAAGGCATTACTCTGTGACACTATGCTGTTACAGAGTGTCATCCTGCACTGCTTTGTGTCTTTGCTTACATAGGATACCATAGTGCCACATAGACCAGATTGGATCTTGAATCTCAGTGATCTCAAATATGTTACTTTAATGCTCTCTCTTGATTTGCTTTCCTGGCAGGGATCTAACAGAGATCTGGCATCCATTGGAATGGTAGCAAAGGGAATTTTGGCTCAGGGATGTATGCTATCAGTGCATGTTAATAAAGGTGGATTCTATGCCTTCTCATTAGTATGGCCAAATCTTATCCCTGCAAAAGCTGTTGTGAATTATTTTTCAACAAAATAAATTTTTGTCATCATTATTTTAACTGGCATACTATCCTCTCTCCATTCATGAAGGATGGCAAGGTGTACAAAGTCATCCACAAGGACAGTCAAATGGAGTGCCCATTCAATCTCTACTCCAAGACTTACATCAATTAGAATAACCTCCAAACTCACCTCAGAAAGGTCTATAGCATCAAGTTCAAGGTTTCAGAGGGCACACCAGGCCCAGGCACTGATAAAATATTTTAAAGTGGCACAGATAGTACATATGTTCTATTCACCTCAATCTTGTGATCTCTCAAAGACATTGATTTCTTGTATTGACAGTTCTTGGACTCTGAGCTCCTTCCTCCCACATTATGGAGGGCATTAAAGTGACAGAACATATTGAGGCCATTTGTGAGCAGAATGCAATTGGTGTGTTGCATGTAGATCAGGAAATGGCAAGGTTGGAAGGTGAGCTTGAGGTATCCTTTTGCTCTGTCAACAATGCTTACATCACCAATGATCTTAAAGGGCTTGGTGAAACTCCCACTGCATCTCATGTGGTGCATGGGGTTGCTCAAACTGACCAAGTGATGCTGAGTATGTTGTGACCACCAGTATACTGGAAGTTTCCTAACACTCATCTTTTGCAGTGGTTTCCAACAAAGTGCAGGAGACTAGTGTTTTCTGTGATTTAGGCACAGAAAAAGTTGGTAAGTATGGACAGCTTCTGAGAGAAACACCTACATGTTGACAAGTGGAGAAAATTATGACACACACAGAGAACAGCATAGTCAAAGAAGAATATTGTCTGCCCACTTATTCATATCCATTCAAAATCTCAAGCACTTTTGCACAAGAAAATAAATATTCAGTTGTGATGTGGAAGGCAGGGGACTGGAACAGAAATCACAATAAATCACATCAAACCAAAAACATCCAGACAGATGTACAAATAATGTTCAATAAAAGTGATGCAGAAGAGTAATATGTGAGAGATAATCAGTCATCATAAATCATAATTAGTAGGTATTCATACCAATCACCATACTGAGAGCTAATTGAATGTAGCAAAAATGTCTTGGTTGTTGAGGCACCAACAAAGAGTGATGACCAAACTTAACATATGGAACTTTTTGACACAAACTGCTAATACATCCACAAACCAATCAATCAACAAATCAGCCCTAGGTATGTCAAGCAAAAATATACAGACCAAGATGTGCAAAACAAGATAAAGCATACTGGAGTGTTTCCATAAGAGAAATAGTATCAAATAGACAATATCAGAGTATTGGCAAACAATACCAAAACCATGATATTCATGATATTGATCCAAAGAAATAAAATATGAATTACAAAGAGAAAGGTTTTTGTCACATCAGAGGTCAATAAAGACTTCATGGGCTATGCAATGGGCTTCAAGGGTTGGGCAAGAGGAACATATAGGATGAACATGTCCATTGGTGTTACACAAGTCAACAGACTTGCATTAAGGACTATGGGTTTACTTATTCTGAGGGAGGTACTCACAAAGAGACACTGCATCCTCAAAGAAGTCTCAGGGTTGAAGAACAAGTGACAAGGGGACAGAGTCAACCAGGCAAGTTGTGGATTGCAAGACTAACACTATAATTGTGTAGAACAAGAATGAGGAGAGAATACAGGCTAGGTGGGTATTAAATACTATGGTTTATTTAAGTAGAAGGTTGTAGAACTGTATGGAAAATTGGAGACACATGGCTATGGTGAGAGAAGTAATCAGGGGAGAAGATAGTCCTGTAGAAAGACATAGTACTAAAGTGGAAGAAATAAGGGAGAGGATGAAGAACCAAAGCTAAGTAAGTAGTGATTAGTTTCCTCACATTGAAGAGTGAAGCATAAGTAAGGCCATTATACTACAAAGATAAGGAAGAAGACATGAGAGAGGAAAAAGATTGTAACAATCAAGGGAAGGATACAAAATGCAGGCAGGGCAATTGAATCCATGATGGCATGCATCAAATATTGATGAAACAGGTCTTCCACTGAATATTTCAGGATTGACTCCATAATCTTGTTGAAAAGGGATTTATCAAGACAGATTGATAAGGAATCAGTTAATACAAAGGCCAATGTTGGGCTGGTGATCTTCACATTCCCAAACACATCAGATGAACCAGACATAATGAGGAAAGGCACAATTGGTGAGGGAAGAGAGTGTTACTGATGCTAGCAAGGCTAAGTACCTATAAATAAGCACATATAAATGGTATTTGAGCATGTACCTCAGAGGACAGCATTCCACCAGAGTTTTCTCCCTCTTGCAACATAAGGGAATGAACAAAAGGAAAAGATTTTGGAGTGCTAAATGACCAGCTGCTATGAAAGTGAACAAGAATAAGAGACAGCACTTGCCATATTTGAAGAAAGATTATGGGACAAAGAGTCAGAACATATCAGGAAATAAGCAGGGGCAAGAGGATGTCATTAAGAACTGATTTGTTGGATAGGCAAACAAGCAGAGATGGAAAGTGACATAGAGAGAGAATTGGGAATGTCAATTTCATGGGACTGATGATGGAGAGGAGAGAGCAGAGTGGCATTGGATTGCTGAAAGCACATATAGTTCACTTTGTATCAAGGCGAGGACACATAGTATATATGAATGCAAGATATTCTATGAGTTGGCAAGTCTGTGCAAAAGTAATTTGAGCAACACAGGTCACACTCTCAATCTTTTTAACAGATTCTCTTGCTTTATTGATGGCAGCAGACAGCTCATTCAAGCAATAGGAAAGCAAGACAGAAGGAGTTATAGGTGAACTGTCCCTAAACAGGTGATAAATATCATGAAAGAGTTGACATGCTAAAAGGCTTACATGGGAACACAAGGATGGAGTGAAGAGAAAACAGGAATGACTAAAAAATGTTTATATATACATCAATACATGTCTAGCAGTTTTTTTCATGTGGTA
>JBBPMO010000655.1:0-19319 GCA_038090315.1 Xanthoconium stramineum | reverse complement strand
GTCGCACCATCCTCCACTCTATCCTCAACTCATTGGAACGCATCGCTTTCAACGGCGACCCTCTCCAGTTCCTGCTGATCGAGACCTCCTACCACCCCTTCATTTCTCTCTTCCACATGCTCGAGCTAACCACGCACAACCCCGAACCTGCTAGTGTTCGTAAGTCAACGTGTCTACATACTGTGGAGACTCGAATACTGAGATGCGACTTCATCCAGCCAACTACATTTCTGCCCTCACTTTCGAGCTGCTCCACGAACCCCTTCTGGAGGACTGTGACTTTCTGAGGATCAAGTTCAAAAATGGCATCAACGACAACTTCCAGACATACCACCCCTTCGGCCACAAGGCGGACGTCCCTCTCACCGAGTTCATCTACAGGATTGAGGTGGGTTACAGACTTTCCAGCTCTTCACTCACTGACATTGCCTTGCCCCACAGAACTACGCCATCACTTCCCAGAGGCAGTGGGCTGCGGCATGCAGCGTTGGCTACCGCGACCCTTACCTCCACGTCGGTTCCAAGCATGGTGCTCGCTCGACCGTCTTCGCCGCTTGCGCTGCCATCCTTTTTGTCGGTGTCTTTCTCTCGCCAAGTACATCAAGCATTCTCGTGCCGAGAAGCAGCTCATTCACCTTGTGGATTTCGGCTACAGGACTACCACTGCGAACGGCAGCAACTGGTCTGTACAGGAGTTTGAGCTATATGACTGATGTTATGGTATACTTGTGCAGGCCTGCGTTGCCACTCTGGATGCACCCATGGCGAAAGGGCTCGCCGCCCCTTCTAAGGGTCTGGCTTTCAGAGTTGGTGTCGAGGGTGGGAATGAAGGGATGAGCGGATGAAACATTTATCATGATTTTTTTTCTTCTTCCCCCAAGTCTCGACTCATTTGCATTGATTCACACGGATTTTCTTCTCTCGTCCTGTCTCGATTTTGTCTATCACACACTGTTTGTAGTACGTTGTTCAATAGGGACTGGTGCCCTTGTTAGTGGGATCGTGCCGCTCACACGTTGCAGAAGCAGGTACAAAGCAAGGCTTAAAGGCTCATCACCTCATTGATTGATGGCTCGACTTCTAACCCGCAACGTCCTTGCTATCCACTGCATGGATCCTGTTTCAGATTCTGATCATTTGCTCTGTAGGAAGATTGGTCATGTCGTAGGGAAATGTCCTTCGTATCTGCTGACTCTGAAGTGACTGGGAGATTTAGACTCAACCAGTGGTTCGGACACGAAATCATCCTGCTCATGCGACATCAAAGACCTTCCCCCGTCTCCACCTTTCGACCCCTTCCCTATCACCGAGGAATCTACACAAGCGGTATGTGAGCAGTGCATCCAGTTGGAAGAACTGACAAGGACTGAACATGAACACCATCATCCTATCATGGTGGAGGACATAGAGGGAGACAATTTCGTGTGGATGAACAAGCAGAAGGTTTGGATCCCTCCTCTCGGTCCTGTTTGGTCCCTTCGGCTGCTCTCTACGTGTCCTCCCTGCTGTCTCGTCTTCGACATCAGCCACCTGGCACACGAAGAAATGGACGCCGTTCACGATGGATGTGAACTGGTTTGGTCACAGGATGGACAATTCAGCGTTTCAAAACAGCTCGGCGTTGGGAAGAGTGCGAGAGGGGGAAAGGTCCGTACGCAAAGTGCATATACATGTCGGTGACGACGCAGTCTGTGGGCAATGGCACTTACAGACCTCAGCGGTTGGTGGGGAGGGGGTAGATGCGATCGGGCTAATCGACATCGAAGAGGGTCAACTGAATGACTCACCCGCCTTGGGAGTAAAACAAGTAGATCCCAAAACGCCCGACTACAGCATGATCAAAGGCTGGCTTCATCGATGTGACGAGCTTCATCATACCACCTGTCGTCCTTTAGCATCGGAGAACCTCGAGCGGATCAAACTGGTCGACGTGGAGACCCGCCGGATCGTCAAGTATCCTCCTGACGGCTGCGACTACATCGCCCTCAGTTATGTGTGGGGATGCGTGGAGCAACCCAGTTACAAATTGGAGGATATCCTGCCAATCGTTCCTGCGACACTTGAGGATGCTATCACCATGATCCGCAACCCAGGCAAACAATATCTGTGGGCAGACTCCTTGTGCATAGACCAACAGTCTGAGGTCATTGCCGAAGAAAAAGGCAAGTGAGAGAGAGTGGCCGTGTCGTCGGCGGGTCGGCCCGTGGCAATCGGGTTTCTATTCTAAGCAAGATCTTCGACACATCGCTCATGACGGCGACCTTTTTGATCGAGACCAAGTCCTTCTACATACTCGACCTCGTCAACGAGAACACAGAGCTTGCTAGCATCCGTGTACCAAGCTGCTGACGCAACGTTCTAGAGCCAACCAACCTCGTCCGTGAACTTTTCCACGCGTCCCCCATCTTGAGGGTAAAGTTCAAGAATAGCACCAATGCAGACCTATCACACGTCCGGCGATAGATATCCTTCTCACCGAGTTTATCGACAGGATCAAAGTACGTTCATTTGCATTCTTGCACTCCTACTGATTGACACTGCTGTCTCGCAGCGTTGGCTACTACAACCCTTGCCTCCACATCGGCTCCAAGCAAGTTGCTAGCTGGACCGTCTTCGCTCTCGCCAGGTACATCAAGCGCTCTCGTGCCAAGAAGCAACCCATCTGTGTTGGTGACATTGCGACGGGGTGAGTTTACTCTTCGGTCAACTTATTTCACTACGTGCCACCACTGTGAACGTCAGCTGGTACAAATCGGGGCCGTATGGCTGATGTTTGGCCTACTCGTGCAGGCTCGTATTGCCACCTGGCCTGCTATACTGATGACCGAACAGACCCGGCTTCCCAATGCTGGCATGGAGAAGGGCAGATGGGTACGTTTACCACGACTTTTCCTATTCAGCCTCAGCTCATTGCATCGAATCATATAGATTTTCTGTCTCGTATTGTGTCAATTTTATCTACTAAAGTGTTCATAGTACTATCTTTGATCGTCGTTATGTGACTCGGAATGCAGAGAAGTTTGGGTGAAGGCGCGAAGCGCCTCCCGGCCGCGATCTGAGAGAACCTGGGGGGCCCGAGCGTCAGCTGCGTGGGCGGGCTGGGAAAAGCCTCGCACGCAGTTGGTTGCGGGCGAATGGTCTCAGAGAAAGCGACAGCAAGGGTCCAGCGAGGCGATTCTGAGGGGTTTTGAGGCCCCGAAAGAATCCCTGGGTGTGGTGGGTGGGCGAAAAGAAAGAAAGAGGTCGGTGCGCGGCTGGTAGTCTGACTGGTGAGAGAGCGGAAGAGAGAGGGGCACCTCGTCACAGCCACTCGAGCAAAGACGAAATTCTATTCCTATTCGCGCACTCGTACTACTAGAATAGCTATCTGCCAAATTATGTAGACGGCAGATTGTCGAGAAACCCTCTTCAACTGGAGAGCTGAAATTGCGCCGGGCCCAAGGGTTGATTTGGTAGAAAATCCATTGAATATCAAAGATAGTCGTCATCGGAGACTAACTCGATGATGGTTGCTAGCTGCGACGGTGCATTCTAGCCACCAGAAGGAGCGTGGAGTTCTTCTCAGCTGAACATGGAAATCCTTGACGGTTGACGTTGTACCTTTGAGCCCAACATTAGCAAAACCTTCTCTTACTGAATTGAGTTACCACCCCTATTGTCCCCACCACCATGCCAGTCCTGCTCCAAGGAAGTTGTCATTGTGGGGCCGTTCGCTTCACCGTAGAAAGCCACACGCCCGTTCCCTACCAGGTGCGCCGTCTCAGATCTTCATGCGTACGAGACTCACACTCCCACCAGTTGTGCGTTTGCTCCATCTGCCGCAAAGTCGGCGGCGTAGGTGGGTCGATCAACCTCGGGGCTCAAGCGGAGACGCTCCAGATTACGCAGGGTGAAGAACACGTCCGGTGCGTCCTACATACCCATGCTCATACCCATACCCCTTCCCGCCTGCTCAAGCGCTCAACGACTGACCCCCTTTCTTTCCAGCGTCTACCGCGCCGTGCTCGACCGCGACACCCCCAAAGAATCGATCGCCTCGTCCGAGCGCAACTTTTGCTCTCGCTGCTCTGCCATGCTGTGGTTGTACGATGAGAACTGGTGCGTCCCCCTTTCGAGTTTGCCGACACCGCTCGTACGCGGTGGGCTGATGCTGTTCCGTCGCGAATTGATCAAGGCCTGAGCTGCTTCACCCGTTTGCTTCTGCTATCGACTCCCCTTCGCTTGAGAGCCCTGAGCAAATGGTATGTCCCGTGCCCTGTCAAGTCTGAAAGGGCAATTTAGAGCTGTCGACCTTCGGATAGGTGGTGGTGAGTACGGGCTCCAAGCCCGACTACGTGCGCCTCCCCGAAGACCCAAAGCGGGTTTACAAGCGTTTCGGAAGGGACTCGATCGAGAGTTGGCACAAGAAACATGGAAAGTACGTACCTTGATATGCGCTCCAAGTCAATGTAGTTTTTTCGGAGTCAAGGCATCCCAGATGCCAATAGCAGTTGCTTTCTGGTGATTTAATGAGCAAATATTTAGTACGGTAGAAAGCGAACGTGCGTTATTGCAGTGTAGTAAGTATAAACAATGTACAAGAGTGGAAAGCATTTACGACGCATGGAGCAGAGATCATAAGACGTACGATACAGTCGACAGATTGCAAGCTAATCAATACAAACGAGCGTGACCAAACTTCTTTATAACATCATCTTTAAACAGTGTGTTTGGGGACAGATTCATCTGGCTTTGTGAGAACGAAACCTAGGGATTCAATTCAGGGATAGTTCGCCAACAGTCGACGCATATTCGCACCTTTCAGGGCGGCCGCTTTTTCGCCCTGCCTTCCAAAGCCCATTCCAGACCGGCTGGAGGCATCTGACAGCGTGCGATCCGAATCATCCCCTCCAGTCAACGTCGACGACAGTGTACCTGTCACAGGCCGGATATCAATACCCCGGACGTGTGACGGGAGGACGTCCTTGCCACGTTCGCGCCACGACAAGATGGAGCGCTTGTCCTTGGCGCTTCCCCGGAAGATGAGACCGACGAGTATGTTGGCGCATCCGATCGAAAACAGGAAGAAGGCGGTCACCAAGGGGAATTCACCGACGTGGTGCGAGAGGACGGAAGCGCCGAGTCTGCGAAGACGTGGGTATGAATGGGTCGTTGAAGGAGTGTTGGAGATAACTTACAAGCACTGCATAACGCCGAGGGCGCCGAGACCAAACTCTTTTCCGAGGACAGGAAAGAAGCGATCAAAGATTGCGGCGGGCCAGCCTATACACTCCTAAGCCTCTCATCCGTGCATTAACAAATATGGCGCGTACCGAATTCAGACAGAATGAGCACGATGGTCTGGAATATGATAAAGACCCTATTCAAAACGGCCCAAAAAGCGCCACCAGGTTGGTTAGGAACGGTGCTGTTTCTACACGAGCGTCGTCAGAAATCCAGCGTCCTCCGAGTTTCGGCAACAAGAATCGCGTACGGGATATAGTCCGAGTTCCCCGTGTAGAACGCCGTCTGATTGAAATCGCCGTTCGAGAACGCGTTGACGGCCTCGACGTCGTCGACCAATACGAGAACGCTCGTTGCGAAGACGAGCAAGAGGGCGATGATGCTTAGTGCTCGGACGATGTTGAGCGCGATGAACACACCTAGCAAGACGTCAGCGCGGTCGGCTGGATCAACATGGCGGGTTACTTACGTGCGAAACCAGGAAGGAACATGTTGAACGTGAAATGGCGCTGGCAAAACGAGCGAACCTGCGCTTGCGATGTAGGAATCAAGAGAGTAAGGAGCTTGGATGACCAGCAAGCTGTAAGAAATAGAGTCAACGATAAACGGCCTCGGGATGGCTAACAGCGACAGAAAAAGCTCTGCATATCTATTGCCCGTCGACGGCGCGAATTATAACACGGTTTGGTGGTGGACCCACTTCCATTTCCTTGGAGACTGAGGCGAGGGCTTCACTGTTCTCTACATCAGAGCGAATTGGCGTGGATTGTATACACGTACAGCAAGCTACAAAAGGAACAATAGAAAACAAGGGCGTGTTACATAAGGTAAATCTCCGAAGTAAAAACAAACTCCAACGGAGACCCGGCATATTCCGCCAACAGCCCACAAGGTCTCCACGGTGTTACACTAATTGTTCAGAGATCGTCCAGAGCTTGGGTATATGACGCAGGTATCAGAGATAGTAGACAGGGCTCTATGGGTCATTGGGTGGTAGTGGCGGGACAGACGGTGCATGTCCGTGTCGTATCCGTTGCGATCTCCTGACATGCTGGGCTTGAGACCGCTCTTGCTCAGCCCGCATAGCCTGCATGATGTCAAGTTGTTGCGTTATGAACTCTTGCGTGTTAGATCTGTACTAGTTGAGCTCATCTGACATACAAGTTAGGGAACGATTTCGTACCTCATTCGTAGAATGCGCATGATGGTTTCCCCGCTGAATACTTCCTTTTCTTGCTTCTCCTTCTTGCGTTCCTTGATCGTCCCAAGGTTTCTTTGGTTGTAAACACTCTTGACTCGCTTCTTGACGGGCACGGCCTCTCGCAAACTCTGTTGCATGACGCGAACACATTCTTCCATGAGCGTATCCCTGCAAGCGAATTAGTTGTGTCCGCGAC
Source organism: Xanthoconium stramineum (assembly GCA_038090315.1). Classification (NCBI taxonomy): domain Eukaryota; kingdom Fungi; phylum Basidiomycota; class Agaricomycetes; order Boletales; family Boletaceae; genus Xanthoconium; species Xanthoconium stramineum. Next base: position 12,699 of record JBBPMO010000655.1, on the reverse strand, counting down.
CCCACATTTCTACGCACGTATGCCAATCGTAGTACAGGCGAATCGATACCACATCACGATACTTCTGGTTCTGAAGCGTTTCCAATGGAACACCTTCGCCTTCAGCATGAAAGTAATCCCTCAAGAACTGCGGATCTGGTCAGCAAGCAATCCAGAACGAAAGCCCATAAACGTTACCTTCAACCACTTGAAGACAATGTCTACCTCCTTGTCACTCAAGGGCTTCATATCACTCGACAGTTTGGACAATGGAGGGACGAGGAGGCCCTCAATGACGACCAGAATTTCCTTCCAAACCTTGAGCATCACTGCGTCCTTGACCGTCTCAGCCAAGTGTGTATTGAGGATCTGCAAATTGGCATCGAAGTAGTCAAAGAGGGGGACGATAGCTCGCTCGATCTCCACGTCCGTCAAGTCCTCGGGGCGAATGCGAGGCTTTTCAGACGATGGAAGAGGTATCTGCACCTCACTTGAGGTGGAACCAAGCGCAGATCGGTAGAGGCCGGTTACGTTCGCAATGGCCTTGTTGTAGTCCAGAACTGTACCAGTCTTGATCAGACTCTTCACGACCGAGCGCGACAGCGACTGTCTTATGAAAGGAGACATCTGACGACGGGTAAGTATGATCTGCAAGATTCGGAGTTCAACCAACCTTGTCAATGAAAATACGCGTCATGTCGCCTTCGCTGCGCTTCAGGGACCTGAACGCCCGTCCAAAGTAAAATTGAGCATCGTCCTTCTCCCCTTCCATACTGACACGTAGCAGGATTCGACCTTGATGGCCATGGTTAGCGGCCTCAAGGTTTAACCACACATCATGCGTCAGGAAATCGCCATATTGTGCGGGGTTCAGGCAGATAAACCCGCGACCGACGACGTCGTGTTGGCCTACCAACGCACGATCTCGTATACTGCACATGAGCCAGAGTGGTTTATCAACCGAGATATCAAAAGTCTCTTCCCCTATAGTTCGATGTTAGAACAGTCGAGGTAGCAAACTGAATACTTCTCACAGCGAGGGTTAAGTGTCTCATATATCGTCCGGGTCTTTACCAAGCGGTTTCCGGCTTCGTCGCTAAGGGTGACGAACGTATCAAGCTGGGATGAAGAACTGCTGTCGAGTGGTACGAGGTCCTCTGCCATTACTATTTTCACCGTAAACAGGAACTTAGGTCTGTCAACCTTCTCGGGTACGGGTGGAGAAGCGGCCAGAGCGTCAGTGATCTTGTCAACCTGCATCTGGTTGTACATGTTATCCAGAAGCTTTCGAGCAGATTCAACGTTGTTAAGCTTGACACACGACTCGGGACGGAAGTTGAAAGGTTCGACCTTCTTTTCAGTCGTCGTCGCAAGCTGTTTAGCCTTTTCAAGCCAGGCAGAAGACTTTTGTGGCTGCAAGTACTCGGTTGGCCGAGGGAACATCTCAGTCATGAAAAGTTCCTCGACACTACGACAGTATTGCTCAATAGCTTTCGAGATAGTCTAAGGGAATGGTTAGCGCAAATGTATAGCCTTCAGGTAAATGACGTTGCACCTTCGAAAGGCTAGTGAAGAATCTCGCGTTCTGGTATTCATCAGACCATTCCAATTCCTGGAGGAACGTTATGGGGCTGCGAAGGGAATCGAATAGGTCGACAATAGATGAACTATGGCCATCCGTATTTTCCGCCTCAAACTGCACCAATACGTAAGCTTTCATGACACCTAGAGTTTATTACAAACGAACCTTGTCAGCCGCTATAGCCTAAGTACATTGCATATGTCAGTCAAAATGAAACATGACAAAAGCGGACACCGACAGCCTGAACCCAGTGATTTGTCTTGTTGTCAGTGTCCAGCAACCATTGGAGGACATACGACACGAAGAACTGGCTGAGATCAAAGTCAACATGACCTCTGTAATGACAGATGAGTACCAGGTGACTCCGCGGAGTCGACGTAACCTTACTTGGGGCAAAACGCCTGGAACATCGACAGAAGTGTCTTCGTCCTTCGGTACAATGCGAAAATGTCCTGGATGGGTATATCAGGTGTTGGTCCATTCATGGATGATTCGAAGAGCTTCTTCGATGAATCCTGCAGGTCAGTGATGAATAATGGGATGACCACTTCCACAACCAAAGAGACAAGATCGATGCGGCTTGAAGAGAGAATGGTAAATCAATGGGTCCCGTACGAAAAGCGCTCATTGTAAACCACATACCCGACAAGTGGCTCGGGAAAACGCTTATCAAGTTGTTTCGCAGCCTTTTCGAGTTCGTCGGTCATTAAGAGAAGTGGAAGGGCGCGATTAACTCCAGGAGTTGCTTGAAGTTGTTGAATCTTCGTCTGATAGAATTCCTCAGAGAGCCCACGGACGCGATCTTCTATGTCTGACAGGCGCGCACTAATATCTGCTTCGTAACGAGTTACCAAACCACTTTCCCGCACGTGGTCTAGGATGTTCAGATACGGCTGAATCTCCGATACTTTGATGTTTGGTATGTGCTCCATTGAATGGTAGAGCAATGAGAGGAAAATGGTGTAAAGGCTACCGTGGACGCTAGCCAATAACTCTGCCTGCATGTCGAGAGAACGTGAACATATACACATCGGTATTAAGGTAATCACGTACGTCTTGAATTGACCATTTGTCGACCTCGAGGTCATGAAGCACCTTCGAGACCGCCTGCAAAGCTTCAGGTATGCATTCCATCGGTACTTGGCTCCGTTCATAAAACTCCTTGATGAGCTCCAAGAAGCATGTAACACGATATGCTTGCCCTATCCGCCAATGCACAGCGCACTCGTTGATGAGATCGGTATGAGGGGGGCTCAGGATCGTCAATGGTACTTCGTCTGCATCATCAACCTCGGGTCCAAACATCGTCTCGAGATCAGAAGTGAGGCAGTACTCGACGAGACGTTTGTAGAACCTCCTGGGATTGGGAGGAATAAACGTGAAGTTATGTCCGACACGGATCTCGTCGTCGCCATAGAATTCTTCGTCCACTATTTCGGGGGATTCATCGCCAGCTACAACTGTACGCGGGTCGTCTAGGGCACCGGGTGCCCCGCCAAGCATGGACCGCCGACTTCCGACAGAGATGGCTGCCGTATGCCGAGTGGACGGTCCGGACATAGAGTACACTGAACCAGGCCGCGGTGAACCACCACCTTCCGCTGGTACGGATTTAGCGAGCTCGGGATTCAAAGACATCATGGCCACCATGATTTGCGAAAGATGAGACGTTTCCAGTGAACGCCACTGGTTCCATGCTGCATCGTTGTCAAAGTCCTCTCGTCGACCTGGGAAGGGAGCGCCAGCATTGATGTTCTTCAGACAAGTCTATCGTAAATCTTTTAGAAGAACACTTCTGTGCGCAGTATGCTGGATGATTATACCTTGAGATCTATTACGGCTGCCTGCAGAAAACATGTGAGTTCCATGAAAACCTGAGAACTTGTGTTCCCACCTTCTCTGTACACGTCTTCCTTAACCTATCGACTTCGGTTTGCATTGCGTTTTCAGGAATCTTGAATAGCTTGGAAACCACCAACACCAATGGCATGTCGCGGATGTTGGTGCTGACGCCGGAGGCGGGGCTAACAGAGTCCCCACGGTCTCGAGAAGTCGAGGCGACGTCATGACCCGACTGACTCGAAGACTGCGACAGTTTCGCGTGATACACGTCCAAACGAGAGGTCAGCTCGGGAGAAACATGGCTAATGCCTTTAAGACAATCGCGCAGCATCCTGACGAACTGCGCAATTTGATTGTTGACCTCGACCTTCCAAGCGTCGTCGACCAGCGTAGGTTCTTTCCTGAGCACACTGGTGGCTTGGGAAGCAAACATCAAAATGAGCTCTTCAATGCTCCTGTTCTCTTTCATCTGTCTTCGAAACGGGTCGCCCATGAACTGGTTGTAAAACACGGCCATAGTTCTCCGTGTCAACTGGTCGGAATAACTTGGAGGATGAAGTTAGGCAAGACTGCTATCGATAAGACAGACGAGCCACGTACGCAGCCTCCTTCCCCATGGCTATATTCTGCAATTTTTGTTCGAGCACTTTGAGAAGTTTCTCGGGGAACTTGACGCTCTTGGATCCATCCCTGATCTCCTTGAAGATATCGCCTATAGAGATGATAGAGTGTGATATAGCGCCTGAGATGTTCAAGTGGTGGTCCTTCTCCTTCGTTTCCGATCCATTTGAGGGTGCTGCTGCGGCCTTTGGAGAAGTGATGTAGCTCAGGATGCTGGTGGAGGCTTTAGCTGGAGCAAACGTGCAGATGAAGGCAACCGCAACTCACGCCACACGTAGGGCATAGCTGAGGGGGGATCAGCAAGCGAACATGATCACGAGCGCGCGATACGCACTCGAAGAGGTCATCGTCCGTGACACGATACTTGGAGATCCGTTTTTCATGAGCGACGCTATCGTAGCTCCGTCTTGACATGGAGATAAATCAAATCACAACCAAGCAAGGACACGCTGCTCCTGGAAGATCACAGTGCTCGCGTGCGACGTTGAACACGACGAAACGGTTGGCGAAGTGTAAGAGGATAAGCGGTTCCAATGATCGTTGTCCAGGGCACCGCGACGCTACTGACAAGTTCGCCGATGGGACAAGCACAAGCAAATATGTACTTTGAGACTACCCAGGCGTGCATTAATGATGTCTATTCCACTACTTGGGTCTACAATTCGTCATGCCCAGTTTCTCTGTCCGAATTCTGAATCGGTTCTCCTGATTCCGAGTCTGACGTCCCTGACTGCTGTGGTGGACTGGCTGGTTTCTTCACCTTTGGAGCCTTCCTCTTCACCAGCCGTTGCAAATGCTTCTCGAGGGTCTTGGCTCGCTCCTTCATTTCCCTCGTCTGGATGGCAGGGTCTTCGTTCATCGGCGTGCGCTTCTGTTTCTCGACGCCGTTGTTCAGCCATACCTCGTGTTCCTTCAATGCCGCCTCAAGCTCATCGAGCTCTTCAGAAGTCCACTTGGAGGGGATGTCGGCGGCGGCTTCGGCAGTGAGGTTCACGCGTGCTTCGGTGAGGAAGAGCCTCGTAGACCAGTTCCATTTTTGGCTGTTGTTGAGTGCTTCGGGAAAATCTCCGATCTCTTTGTATCGATCCACAATCGGCCGCTCCAGTAGTCTGAACACGGATTTAGAGATCAAAACATAGGATCCATGATATCACGCACTCAAGTGCCCCACGTTTCTGCCTCAGCTCCATCGTGTCGGCTGTTTCACCCTCCTCGTGGAGCCAAGCGATAGTATCCGCAAGTTTACTTGATATAGCCTGCCTTTCAGTGGCTTTCGAGCACTTCATAAATGGCGAGTCCGGTCCATCCTCGAGGAGATCACGGAGCCTGTATAGGTATGCCTCTAGGGTATTATGTGCCTCCTCACGAAGAAGTTTCGAAGTTTCCTTGCTGTCTATCGCACGCAGTCTGTCCCACGTAAAACGTGAGTGATAAAGGAAGCTCTCCGAAAACGAACGAACGAACCTATCACGAGATGCGCGCTTCTCTGCGACCGTCATGGGAGGAAGACTGGAGAATACTACGTCGACATCGAGGGGAATGGTACTCATGTCCTTCTTCTTCTCTCCGTTGGTCTTCTTCTCTTTGGACGGCGGAGTGACTTGTTGAGCTTCGCCCTCCTGAGCCGTACCTTCCGCACCCTGCTCCTTTAGAACTTCCTGTTCGCCTGGACCGCCGCCAAACAGGCCCTTCAGCATGCCTGCACCAGCTCGATAATCAAAGGAGGAACACGAAATGGTGTACACACCTGTAAGAGACTCGTCCTTGACTTCGCCATACGCGACTGCCTCCTTTGCAGAGACGAACCCAGATTCAGACAGGGCAACAGTGAGCTTGATGACGGGATCGATGGCCCCGCGCTCAGTGAGGTTTGCCAAAGCTTCTGCGACACCGTTGACTTGGACCTGGAGAATTTCGCGAGGGAAGCCACTGAAGAGCCAGGTGTTAGCTCACGCGATCCCGCCAGCAGGAAGCATTCTTACGGCGCAACCTCAGCCTTGTAATCAAGCCAGACAGAGAAATCTTCTTGACGTTTGAACGAGAGCGTCTTGCGAGAACCGTATTTAGATCCTTTGGGGAAAATAAGCGAATGTATAGTCCGCGAGTCTGGAGTGGAAGCAAAGTAAGATGCTTGGATATCATATATCGCGATATCAGCAATTCGAATGTCTTTCGTCTTGAACTGACGCGACAGGGAGGCACCGTAGAGTCCTGCGCCTATCATCATAAAGGAGAACAGTGAGTTCGGTGTGCGAACTACACGAAAGAGAGCGCTACCTAACACAGCAGCTTCATCAGCGTTGACATTTTGTGCTATCCGGTTCCTGGACAACAGACGTCAAGGGTCGTGTTATGGTGTCATTAGAGGGCACCTACTCTCCAACAGCAACCTTGATTGCAGCCTGAACCATTGGTGTCCGGGAGTTTCCACCGGTCAAAATCACAGAAGATATTTGATCCTAGGATAGGTTGGCCAAGGGTGAATCGGTAGGTATCGACGACCTACCAAGTTCAAACCAGCGCTGGACAGAGCATCATGGATTGGCTTGGCAAACCGGCTGCGCAAATCCGAACACGCCCTCTCAAACTGTTCACGAGTAATCTTGGTCTTGAAGTCTATATCAAAGGCAGCACTCTCCACCTATTGCAATGGCCCCACGTCAATCGTTGAAAGATGTATTGTACGACAGAGTGCCTACCGTCGACATTGCTTCAGTGTTAGCACTGAGAATAGCCTTAACACGGCTTGCCTCTTTCCATAGCTTTGCCATACCACGTTTGTCTCTGCGGATGTCACGTTTGTGCTGCGTGATGAACCTCTCAACCAGAATTTCCCTCATGCGTCTGTCGAGGTCGGTACCACCCGTTGACCGATCGAAGCCAACACCTAGAACAGATATTTGCGTATAAGATGCCTTCGTTTTCGGGTCTTCGGCAGCCGCAAATGAAACAAGGGTTGCCCGGGTAGAGGAAGCGCCAGCGTCGTAGATGACATGGTATTCTGGAGTCGAGGAGAATGTTCGAGTCATGGCGTAGTTCACCGCTACAGCTGTACCGTCGTTCATCAGTGTGAGGGTCCTCATGCCAGCAATTTCTACGGCGTCCACGACGGCGTCACGCTCGAACTGCGTGTAGTAAGGTGGAACGGTGAGGACGACGTCATAGACAGGTTCCCCGGCAACGCTCTCCGCGAGCTGCTTCACATAAGCGAGCTGCATGGCAATGAGTTCCTCTGTACTCCATTCGGTACCATCGCTTTGTTTGAACGCTGCCGTGGACCGTGCAGACTCGATGATGTCAGAGGTGGATATTTGCGTAAAGTAGGAGACGGCCTTGGAGCCGTACGGCGCGCCTTGAAGGAGTTTGAGAGACGTGAACGAGTCTGAAGGAAAGCGCGAAGCCTAAAGACACTGAATGCATGTTCGAGGAAGTATATGGGACACGCACCAGGTTAGCGGCGTCAGATCCGAATAGTCTGTCGTCTTTTTTCCAGGCAACGGATGACTGTATCTTTCTCTTGGAGTCCTTGTTCAAAAGAACGTCGAAGGGCAAGCCCGGCTTCATGAGGGACGCTTTGATCCAGTCCGAGCCATAGTCGATGGCTAGCAAGGCAGCGAAGGAGGATTCAAGGAGTCCAGTGAAGACAATAAAAAGACATAAAGCTCTGCGAAGGCAGAGACTGGGCATAATTAGCAAGAAGAGATGTTCACCAGACTGAACAACACGAAAACACGACAAGCATCACGAACAAACCAATTGGAAGACGTGGCCAGACACGTAGATTCTGACTATGACTAAGCACATCCAAACGTAGAGATATAGCCCCTATACGTTGCAGCATTCTGATCAAAAGCTAAATCGCAGTAGGTGATTGTTGGAAAAGAACACAGAAGGGTGATAGTGTTGTTCTACAAGAACTGTTCTGTGAGGACTGATATATCATTGGCGGATCACCATGGAGCTCACCTACAACATCATTCAGGTTATGATGCTGGTCTATTTCAAGTTGGGGTTGGGGACCAGGGAGACTTGCTCCTCAGGGCATCTGCAAAGGTGCCTTGGCACGGGAGAAATGAATGTGTCATTGCTTGAAGTGAAGGCCCATCGACAAACCGAGTGACGACCCACCCTGATATCTTTCGTATCATTCGGGTTCAAATAGAGTCCTGCGCTGTTGTGCAACTCAAACGGCAGGACGCAGACTGCCAGTGGGAGCCTCAGAAATTCTGGATCTCCATGGTGACAGAGCAGCTGCTTATTCAAAGCACCAAACATTCCGCGGAAGAACTGGGGGGATGCAGTCGTCGATTTGGGGAGGGACATGATTACGCAAAACACGTACCAACGCCAACCAAGCTACATATGTCCCTTGGAACCGACTTGGAAGAGGCTAAGCATTTATGTCCCTGTACGTAAAGTTCGCATGTACAAGTAGTCGTGAGACTTCCTGATTTGTGTGCTACTCACTACTCCCAATGAGCAGGTCATTCGAAACGGAGAATTTGATTTGAACCTGGCCCAGTTCCAAGTTCACTGGCAGGACCCCACCAGTGCCATGTGTCCTGCTCGCGCTAATAATACTGCTGGCCTGTCGCACACTATTTGACAATGCTGTCACTTCAGCCACATTTTGCCGATTCCCAAGTACAACCCAAGTACTTGCCAAAAGCGTGCTCGTGTCTGACACTCCTGTTACTCACTGACAACCATGTACCCACCATTACAGTGAGTCGCGATTTGTTTTCTCGCAAGTGGAACTAATGACGATGAACGGTATTTGTTTCCGTGTTATGCTTAGATACTGTGAGTCCATCTGACGCTCTCGCTTTCTCGACTGTTGCTAACGCATCCTCACTAGTCGTGGTCGGGACGTTATTCTTGATGTGAGACATTGGCTGTCCTGAGCGACCGACCAGCACTTATCACCACTCAGCTCGGCCGTTGTCATGGCCATTTCTAGTGTCGTTGGCCAGACCCACAGCAAGATGGACATACTGCTCGTCGTCGTCTCAGTAATCTCGTTCTTCATTGCATGCGACCAACTTCGGAGAGCATTCGTAGCATGGCAAACGACGAGGAAGAAGTCCGAAGTAGTCAAGTCCGAAGTTTGAGACCCATTATGGTGCGTACAGTGTCTTCTATGTGAATATACAAGTGCTGATATTCAAGTCCAACAGATCCTTTACCCTATATACCCCTCTGTATCATATATCATACAACAATAATATCAAGGGGCGATCTGCACAATTCATGGTGTCTCCTGTTTCACTTGCTGGAACTCACCCTGCGACCGCTCTTCGCGAGGGTTACGTGTGCTTCCCGCAGTAAAAGCGACCAGATACAAAAAGTACAGCTTGCGACTTGATCTGGTATCGTTTCTCCTACAGAGGGGTAGGAAGCTTGCCCTATTTTAACAATCTCGATAACCGCCGCAGTACCACTTGACCCGATGCTCCCTTTTATGGCCCTCTCTGGGCTTCCCTTGTATGCCCCATTGAAACAGAGTCAAATTGCATACTTCTCTTGTCACGAGCCAGTCATGACGTCACCTGCTATGAGACTTGTTCGCACTTCAATTCGTGACCAATCCAAAGTAAGATAATCGATCTGATCGATGAGAAATGAAGTCATGACAACCAGCGGCTTTCGCAACCTGCTTGCCTAGTACATATGTCTTTTCAGGTTCGTGGCGGACGCATTCTCATGAACCACGGGGTCTAGGGAATGCGGGCTTTTGCCGTTCGCGGGACCCCACAGGCCTAGACGTTCAAACCATCGCGACGGTCCCAGCTTCAACGCAAGGGTAAGAAAACCAAGGCGCCCAGCCCCGCTCACAGAAGATCAGAGTCAGAAAGGCGTCCCTTCGGGTACCCCTGTGTCTCCATGTCGAATGAAAACATTTAGGCCCTGACCTGTCCACCAGATTCATGGGATCCATGGCCTGCATGCGAGATAATCAAGGATGATCGACTACTTGCTGAATAGAGCATGACGTTTTCCATGCTACGATTACGGAAAGATCACAAGAATTGCCGGAGCGGGATGGGTCCTTACTCAACAAACACATTTTCGACGATCAACTTGGAAAGTTTGTGGAAGAGCTACTGGTGCATCAAAGGGAAGAGAATACCGAGAGAATGGGAAGAATGGCTCACTCAAAGGATAGATGAAGCTATATCGTAATTTCTTTCGAGACTTTGAAACGTGTTACGAAGATCAACTCCGATGGGATATAAGAGGTAAACAGGTTCATAACTAGGATTCCATTGAAGAGAAAAACGTTCCTGCTGGGAGTTCGGTGCGTGCTGGAGGATCAGTTTATTATATCCGAGGACTGAGAATTCCAAGCTGTGTAGGTGGGTGTCGAAGAGACTTACATTCGACAAGCCTAACAGGGAAGACATTGAACCGACTCCGCGTAAGAGTGAACTGGACAATTTCATTGCTGAGTCGACAAAGAGACATAGTTGAGAACTATAATCTGATCAGACGCTCAAGAATAAGAGATCTGATGGGAACGAGAGTTGACAAGGAACCTCAGTAGTCGTATCTCGTGGCCAGAGCGCTAACCTCTACTACATCTGATTGCCGTGTTTCACTTAGTAGAGTTAGTCATCGTTACTAAACCTCTGGACAGTCAGTTCCGAAAAGCCGACGCAGGATTCAGAATGGCCTCTCAAACGCCATGACCAATCGAATCCTCGGCTAGAGCGGAAATTGATGGCGATTCGGAGACGAACCAAACCCCATACGTGCTGTCGACAGCCACGGGTATACATGAAGAACCCTGAGCAATGTTATTTGATGAACGTGCTCGTGGCGCACAAGTTCTGAGCTCAAATACCTTGAATGTGTGGGAAAAGGCTCCAACCGGCCTGGTAGGTTTCTTGAAGTCCTTCGATCTGCTACTTTCCAATCCATCTTCGACGACCAAACTGAAAGGCCATCAATGTTAACCCCGGAAAGAGTAGGAGGATATTCTGAGTGAGTGTTTGAACAACGATTGGGGACTCGTGTGGTTCTCTGTTCACAGCTTACCTCCGAAGAGAAGCACAGAATCGGCCGAATGCCACGACGTGGACTTTGAAGTTTGAGCACAGCGCTGAGCAAGACAAAATTGGGATAACTGTGGCGAAGCCGTGTCAACGAGGGCCTAGGCTGGCAGTGCTGGTTCGCACTGCTTACCTTTTAAAAGGAGAGCCAAGGCGACCATTATCGATAACGTTATGTAACGGCGATGTTTGGGTGAGAAATTCTGTAACCAGTAATGATAATCGATGAGCACACGTTTGCGCGAATGAACGGGCTGCACCGTGCAGCGTGCGATGATATGTAGTGGTTACCGCCGACTTGTCCCGCCACAGTCATGGATAGCGGAATACTATGCGGCGCGGTCCGGGTTCTATCTCCGAGTGAAAAAAACAAACTGGATTAGATGATAGCGCATATAAACACCACCTTTCATTTTCTTTCCCTCCCCAGCTTTTCTTTCTCTCATCACTTCCAGCAACCACAATGGTGCGCATCGCCATCGATCACCGACGTCCTCATCGCTAATCATATTTTTCAGGTCAACGTCGGAATCAACGGGTGTGTCCCCTCGCCGTCCAGCTCCACGTAGATCTGACTCCATGGCCCACCCTGTTTCATAGATTTGGTAGGTTACTCGTAGATCGGCGGAAGATAACGTATCTGATGGGATTTCAGGCCGCATCGGTCGTATCGTCGCGCGTAATGCTCTGGAGAACCAAGAGATCAACATCGTGGCCATCAACGAGTATGTTGTCCGTCCGGCCCCTAACGAATCTCTCAACTGATGCCGTCTATTACAGTCCTTTTATCGATCTTGACTACATGGTAGGTTACTACGATCCTTGTTTCTGTCGTGAAGCCGAACCATGTTAGGTCTACATGTTTAAATTCGACTCAGTTCACGGTCGCTTCAATGGCGAGGTCCTTGCCAAGGATGGCAAGCTCATCATCAACGGAAAGCACATCACCGTCTTTGCTGAGCGTGATCCTGCAAACATCAAATGGGGTGAAGTCGGAGCCGACTACATCGTCGAGTCCACGGTAGGCAGTCGCATATAAACGCCGAGATGGTGTTCATTCTGATTCTATCCTATGCCAGGGTGTTTTCACCACCACGGAAAAGTATGTGGTTTCATCGTGATCTGATTGCATGAATCATGTCTCCTATAGGGCTTCTGCTCATTTGAAAGGCGGTGCAAAGAAGGTCATCATCTCTGCACCATCCGCAGATGCGCCGATGTTCGTTTGCGGTGTCAACCTCGATAAATATGACCCCAAATACACCGTCATCTCCAACGCCTCTTGCACCACCAACTGCCTTGCTCCTCTTGCCAAGGTCATCAACGACAAATTCGGCATCGTCGAAGGTCTCATGAGTACTATCCATGCTACCACGGCCACTCAAAAGACCGTCGACGGACCATCTCACAAAGATTGGCGTGGTGGGCGTTCTGTTAACAACAACATCATTCCCTCCAGTACGGGTGCTGCCAAGGCTGTTGGCAAGGTCATTCCCACCCTCAACGGCAAGCTAACGTGAGTAGAAAGCTGGTTCGGTGTATCTTGAATGTTTATTCATCGTGTCTACCCTAGCGGTCTTGCCTTCCGTGTTCCTACCATTGACGTTTCTGTCGTGGACCTGG
>JBBPMO010000654.1:0-19347 GCA_038090315.1 Xanthoconium stramineum | reverse complement strand
CCAGAAACTGTTTACACCATGTGCCTAACCTATTCCATTCCTGAGACATTAGAATTGCAGACAATGTATCTTTGCTGTCCACAGTACAGCACATGCGTCCCATTGAAATGTAGGCTCATTCAATAGATTTTCGCAATTTTAATGTTTAAAGAATGAAACAGGCTAGGCACATGGTGTAAACAGTTTCTGGGCTGCTTTAAGTACACAATCTACTATTTGGAATGGTACATGAAGTGCTGTGGAAGCTACAATGACAAGTCTTTTGATTTGTTCTGCAAGTCTCCTCAGTTTTCGGAACTTTTCCCACGCTTTCATATGTTTAGATCACTCCTCACATCTTCAATCAGCATTGGAAAAATCTGGAGAAATGAAGGGGGTTAGGGAACAATAGGACTCATAATCATATACAGTTGCCCTGATGATATACACCTAGGATTACCTTGAATATATTCATTGCACAAAAGTGAAAAACATGTTCTAGATAATGTTCAAGGCATTATGATGGATGATGTCTATGGTAGAACATTTAGATATATACTCTCCCATGATGCCTACACAATTCAGGATCAGCAGGAGCACTGGTACAGCCTAGGGAAGTGATAAAGTGGTCAGGAGGAGAATATGGCACAACATCACCAATTTTGTTTCTGGTGATCTGTGCTATTGGTATGTTGTAGATATATATGAAGGCTCTCTAGGGGAATATTATTCAAGGGCATAACTCAAATATGTCCAAAAAGCGGACATGTTTTTCCTTTCTCCATCAAATCTTTATTATCACCTTGTGAAATCTTTCAGGACACAGATAACATGTCACACAATGTATTATAGTGTACTACTTCATGTATCTTTACATAGATTATATGAAATATAGGGAGGAAGCAGGAGGAAAGCGAAAAAAAACATATAATTAGAGAGATTACCATTTTTGAAATCAAGTGTATTGGTATTTCCTAATATGGAGTGTAGGCAGGGGAGGCGGGCATACAGGAGGTGGGGAGGTGGGGGCAGGGGGTGGGTCGCCACATCGTCATCATTGGGAGGAGGGAGGGCGCATGGGAGCGCGTCGTCGTCATCGGGATGAGGACAAGGGTGAAAACGGGTCGCCAGTAGTCATTGTCGTCGGGACGAGGAAGAGGGTGAGGGTGAAGGCACACCGTCGGTCATCGTTGTCAAGATGAAGGACGAGGGAGAAGGCGACGGTGACGGCGACGGTGTGTTGTTGGTTGTTATTGTCATCTGGACAAGACGAGGGAGAGGGACAGGACGCGTGTTGTTGTCATCATCGAGACAAGGGAGAAGGCAATGGCGCATTGTCGGTTGTTCTTGTGGTCTGGACAAGAGAGAGGGAGGGAGAGAGGTGCGTGGTCGCTGTTGTGAGAAAGAAGGGCGGGTGGGGATGTGACCTCATCGTCGCGTTCTTGTCGCTGCATCATCCAATGTGCGAGAATGAGTCGGCACCTGAAACGTGGGTGGGTGGTCATGACGATGCTGTTGCGATTGAGTTCTTGAGGACTGCCTGAGAAGCACGCTAGATGATATTCAGGGGAACGCGAGGGATGTACGAGGTCTGAGTGAGGTGTGTAAGAGGTTCTGGATGCTCCCAGAACGGTCAACAAGGAAGTCTATTATTAGAACCTTGTGAGGCTGGGCCTGAGAGGACAAAAGATTCATACCTAAAAAACCCCCCTCAAAGGGTCCTATAGGCACTGAGAATGTCCTTCCTGAGGTGTTAACAGCCCATTCGTACCAGCCGTGCTGTCTTATCAAAAAGTTTAGCATGTCATTGTCTAATGAAATGATCCTTGATTGAGCTGTCGACTGGTGGTGGTTCAATGCACCACATGTAAAATGCTTGGTGATAGCATTGTTCTCTTGGAACTCGCTCAAAGAAATGGATGGGAATTGGTTGCATTCATGGGACTAGTATACAACTCATAGGACAGCGGGGAGGTTGGAAAACGTGGACGGGTATGCGAGAAAGCAGATAATGAAGATGCATGGGACACATCAAGCAGAAGAAGTTAGGTATCGCAAAGATTGAATTATGTCTATTATTAGCAAGCATACGAATAGCATATGAAGGATGACCGGAACGCGAGCGCTGGATAGACATCGATGACAACAAAACTAACGGGAAGAATGATGGCAGCACAGCAAATGGACTCCAGAAGATAGTGATGTTGTGCTGCAAAGCCAAGGCAGGAAGACGATGAACGGAGGAGGATCGACAACAAAACGAGGGTAATTCCATATGATGAGCAGCTTGCATGGAAGTGGGCATAGGCTGATAAGACATGACGAGTGATGAATCAGAGGCAGCGATGAGGAAATTGTTGCACAATAAACAGGATGCGTGTCGTGATAATTGGAGAATAGGATGTGTGGATTGCGTCGAGTGTAGGGTTTCCATGGAAATGCGATAGAATAGTTTTCTAGGTTGTCATGTAAGAGAAAGGGTGTTGATTAGAATGATCGCGGTCAGCTATGAATCATCCTTGACACCATTAACTTCATCATTTTTGGCTACTGCATCCAGGCGTTCACAGCAGAGAGCTTTCAACTTTGGAAGATCGTCTTTCAAGGATACTTGCGTACTCTCCTCCCATCATTCGAGCGCCTACTCGCATACCCAGATGCTTATCTACATGCAAAATAAGTTAAACAACAGGCGAGACTAGATCCACTAACCTTCAAGAAGTGTCTTCCGAGTTCTGTGGAAGGACTCATGTTGTATGGGTTTCAGTATATAATTCAATATCAAGTTTGCCGTGGGGAGCGGCAAGCTCTCGGCGTAGGAAGAATAGTGCACAAGATTCGGCATCTTCGTAAAAGGAATCAAACGGCATTCGATTAGAATGAGGACATGTACTTACCCATTTGTAGTTGCCAAGAATCAGTCAGGCTAACCATGTTGATGCAGCTGCCATCAAAGACAGAGGAGTGGCCAATAGCCTCCATTCGAGTGCCTTGACTTCCAGTAGATACTTGCCGATGGTTCGAGCCTTGACGTCATAGTCGTCGGTCTTGCTGATATGACGGAGGAGGTGCATTAGGTTTGGGGAATGACATGTTCCACTCGATGTTCTTGAGTACATAGCGCTCTGTGAGCAGGATCTCAGACTCGGTGTACGAGGAATTGGCACAATGGAGAAAGTGGGATGCAGATGGGGCTACAATTTCCTCCGCCTTGGAAATGAAGAGACACGTGATGCCAACTAGTTGAAGCTTGGCAAGTGACACAGCCCATGCAGAGAGGAAGCGGTCGGTGATATTTATGCACAAGAATGTTTCAGGAAGGAGATGGAAGCGAGCATGGACTTGGACCAGCCTGGCGAGGAGAATGCATTGCATTGACCAAGCAAGTTCCTTTTGACTAGACATGTAGTCCAGTTCGGGGAGCAAGGAGGGCTGTTAGGGAAGATGAGTGAGTTGGTTGTGGGCGATCAACATGGTTGATGGCTACCTCAACGTTCTTGTAGTTGAAAATCTCCATTACGTACTCACTAACCATCAGTGGGTCATCACCGTCGTCGGCGTTGAGGTTGTCCCATTCGGTGCTGTTTGGATCGGCCTCTGGCTCAGTGTTAACACCAGCATGTAGTGAGGCAGCCACCTGAGTGTCGTGGTTGTCCTGCTCCTCAAATAGCTTTGCTTCGTTGGGGATGTCGGACGAAGATCTCCGCTTCTTAAAGGTGTGATCACCGTCTTCCTTGCGAGCGTCGGCTTTGACATTGAAATGGGAGGTGGTACGTTTTGAGATGTCTGCTTGTTGAGCCTCGTTCTTGATGACGTGGGATGTGGTGACGGTGGACACCCTTGGCGTTTGTGAAGGGTGCAGGGGGAGCAACGTCAACGGCCATGACATCGTCGGTGTGGATGGGAACAGGCTCTACATCCTCCTTTACGTTGGCAAGTAGGCGTGCCTTGGGTTGTAGTGCGGTGGCTTTGGAGGCTCTCTGAGTTTGCGGCAACAACGGAGAGCGGTTGGTGGTTACCGGTGGATGGAGGGGGTTTTGATCTGATCACAACGCCATCGAACTTTGCTTTGGCGGACGGGAGATTGCGATGACGTGGGATATGGCGATGGAAGAAAGATGGAAGCCACCCTTGGCGCTAGTGAAGGGTGCAAGGGGGGAAGGACATGAATTGGCTCTACAACCTCCTTCATGTTTGCGAGTGCAGTGGACACCCCTCGGGTTGTGGTTCAGTGGTCCCAAAAGTTCACCGAGTTGCGGCGATGATGGAGAGCGGTTGGGGTTGCTTAGTGGTGGATGGGGGGGTTGATCTTGACGATGGCCTTCAGCGAGGAGATCGCTGCCTTAGCCCCTAGCGTCATCTGGAGAAGCATGGACCTGGGAGGTTGTTGGCGTTCTTGAGTACCTGGGCGAGTGCGTCACGCTTGCACTCTCATCCATTGTGGCATCCACGTTGTTCTCATTGGCCTTTGTCCTTGAGACAGCAGTAGGGGTGGAAACCCAGCTAAGTGCTATGAGGAAATGAACTCTTGGAGTGAGATTGAATGAGTTATTTAACAAGATGTACCCTTCACAGAGCGCATTACAGCGTTGGAACTGAGTATTGAGCGAGTCTGGGGCTATTGACACAATACTTAAGAATGCGATGAGCCTAATGTGAGATGGAGTGAGCGATGTTGGACTTGCCAGTACATCGCCTGGGACATCACACCAAAACCGACAGCACACTGAAACTCACATCGTGGCCATAACACATTACATTACAAAATGGCAGGTATTGACAACATGTGTTTGACAGTAGTTTTAAACTGGCCCCAGATAGCTTGCTGGGGCGTCACTATATCCTCCTCTCTACGTACCCAACTCAAGATAAACCCTCCTTCCATCGGAATTCGTGCGTCCCAAAGCGGCCAGTCACCGGCTGGGAAGGTGTTATGGAATTCGTACCTCTCCATGATATCCCCTACATTTTCCTCTCCCCCGACAACCCACTGTATCTCTCCATTGATGAATTCCTTGCTTCACCGGACCGACTTCGGGACCAATCCACATTCGTCCCTAATGCCTTGTTCCCTTAGATGGAACTCTGTTCCATTCTTAGTCCTGCTTCTTATTTCACTTTTCTAGTCTAGATCTGTTTCGCTCCTCCACCAGCCCTTCGGTCCACTGGTTTCCATTTCACACCTCGAGTAATTTCCCCTTTAGACTCTGCAGCTGCTCCACTTTCGCTATGCAGCACCGGCCCTCCGTTCCATCTCTCCTTTCGATATCGTACCACTCTCCATTTCTCTTTCTCATTGGCTCAGCGATGTGGTAGCCTACCCTGAGTCTTACTTAGAGCTCCAATTCCCTCTCTGCTCTGTACTATATAAGGTTGCTCGACCTCTCGTTTGTTCCTTAGCTAGTTCTACGCAATCCAGCCTAGTTTCTAGTCTTCCAAGGTTTGCCTTGAGACCGATCACCCTGAAGCCTTCCCTTACCCGGAACGGCTCTCTTAGGACATTGCAACTCTTCGTGAGATCCTTCCTAGGATACTCAACTTGACGTGAACTACATCCGGCAGGAGATTACTAAAGGACACTCCCTGCACATCGAAGAATACTGGAACAACACTCTCGATATGGATCCGACCAGAGATTACTTAAAGACACTCCCGGTATACGACGAAGGGCTAGAAACCAGGCCTAACGTAACAAAAGAACTAGCTCCCTAAAACACTCCAGCTATCACGCTAGGAGTGCACAACCCCCATCACGCAGCGAATCAACTTAGCAGCACTACTTGCTCATAATTCGGATTCCTCACCCAAAACCGAACCTGCAGAGAGCTCCCCCGAAATCAAGGAATCTCCCACCCGAATCACTCCCACTGTGTCTTCCCCTTATCAACAAATCTCCGGTTCCCAATGACAAACCCCTTCCCCTGCCATCCCCACTCTTCGACCCACTCCCCCCACCGGAATCTTCCGAACTGCTTCCCCACCTCCTCTTGCACCTGACCCACCAACTGAGCTACTTGGTTCTGTCTCCCTTTCCCTCGAAAACCCTCCTGCTCCTGAAGACACACCCCTTCCTGAACCACCTCGAACCTCCTACGCCAGAGCTACTTCTGAAGAAAGAAGAACCCTAGTAGAAAACTACTTACGGGACCATCCAGAACCAACTGACCCGGAACCAATTGAACTCGACGAAGACGACGAAATGCCTGAACTAAAGGCCGGATTACCCGGAAACTTCTCCGGAACTGAGGAAGACGCCAACCTATGGCTACTTCAAATAAAAGCTTACTTTGCTCTCAACCTGTCTCTCTACCAAGAGAAAAACAAAATCCTAGCATTCCTCAACAAAATGGACAAAGGAAGAGGGAAATCCTTCTCTGAAGGATGGCTTATAGCCTGCGCTGACCCAAATGTCAAAGACGAAGACAGAACCTTCAAAAAGATTGAAGCAGACTTTGTAGAGAAATTCATTCCCACCGACTGAGCCTCGCACTCCTGACACTCACTATCGACCTTTTGGGAAAAGCAGTTTCCGCCAACCTAGCCTTCAAGATGACCGCTCTTCTTGACAAACCAACGAGCCACAAACAATGGCTACACAAAGCTGGCCAATTCTACGACGCCACCTTACGAATGAAGAAATTATGTGGAGGACATGGCTACGTCCCCACCCACGAAGGGCCCAAAAAACCCGCTAAAGACCCTATGGCTATGGATGTGGATAGAATCTATCTCACTCCCACCCAATGTGCCGAACACATCTGGAACAACAAATGTTTCATCTGCCACCAAAAAGGATGTTCCACTAGGAACCACCCAGGGACCAAAAACAGGCCCCCCAACAGAACGTATCTCCCGCGAAACCGAAGACCACACAATGTGCGAAACACCAGTACTACCCCGGTACTGGCCACCAAACCCATAGACAAGGTAGAACCCTACCTAAACGTCATACGCAGCAACCAGAACCTCTCCAACCAGGAAGTTCTGAAATCTTTACAAATTGTCTTTGACGATTCTGTTGATGAACAAGGCGAGCAAATAAACACAATTCGCCTTGACCAAGAATCCCAACAGGAGGATTTTTGACTGGGGAAGAAGGAGCAGCGCCCTCTTCCCATATTAAACAAATCTTTGTAACCAGTAGAGCTTCCAAATCTATAGAACTTCCCGTTTCACTCTACCATGGAACATTAGGAAAAATTGCTGACACCTGGGCACTCCTTGACTCTGGAGCAACCGGAAATTTCATCGACTACGACTTCATGGCCAGAAACAATTGGCCGAAAGAACACCTCTCCTCTCCTGTCCTTGCCCACAATGCCGACAGATCACCCAACCAAAAAGGAATGATACGCTTTCACACCAAGCTCACTCTTCGGATTGGAGAAAAGGAGGAAACCCGGTGGTTTTACCTCCTCCACCTCGGAAATGAAAATCTCATCCTAGGACTCCCTTGGCTACGGTCCGCCAACCCCGTAATAAACTGGAGCACAGGAAAAGTCCACCTTCCCTCGGGAAGAAATATCCCCTGACACGATTCCCCCGATGCCACTTATCAGCAGTATCTTGTTCGATATCTAAAACTCGACCCAAACTCCAAATTAGAACAACTTCACCTCCGACTCCTTCGGCATTTCCCGGTAACCCTAGGACTAAGAAAGATGACCATATCCACAGACATCGCCCAACAGGCCAAAAAGGCCAAAAAAGAACTCCCTGACATTTACAAGGAATTTGCAGATGTCTTTTCACAAAAAGACACCGACAGATTACCCCCGTCACGATCCTTCGATCATGCCATCCAACTCGAGGACTCGTTCACCCCCCAACAAGCAAAAAACTACCCACTCAACCCCACGGAAACCAAAGTATGCAAGGCCTTCATTGACGAACACCTGAAGAACAGGAGAATCATGCCCTCTCAATCCCCTCAAGCATCACCCTTCTTTTTCGTCCCCAAAAAGGACAGAACCCTCCGTCCCTGCCAAGACTATCGATACCTGAATTCCCACACCACAAAAAATGCCTACCCTCTACCCCTCATATCCGAACTAATAGACAAGTTAAAAGGAAGTAAAATCTTCACTAAATTTGATGTCCAATGGGGATACAACAACATCCTCATCCGACCAGATGATCAATGGAAAGCTGCCTTCTCCACCCCATTTGGGCTTTTCGAACCAACCGTCATGTTTTTCGGGCTATGCAACTCGCCCACCACCTTCCAAGCCTACATGAACCATACCTTCCAAGACTTCATCGACGAAGGATGGTTAATCATCTACATGGACGACATGCTCATCCATTCCACAGATGACCTAGCCCTCCACCAAGAATGAACGAAACATGTTCTACAACGTCTCCGCGAACAGTGACTTGCCCTCAAACTTTCAAAATGCTCCTTCAACTCTAACGAAGTCGAATATCTGGGTCTTCTCATCTCCCCGGGAGCCGTCAAAATGGACCCCACTAAACTGGAGGCCATCAAAAACTGGAACCCTCCCAGGGACATAAAAGCAGTCTGATCTTTTATCAGGTTTTGCAACTTCTATCGAAAATTCATTCCTGGATTCTCTGGCCTCACAAAACCACTACTCTCCCTCACCCACAAAAACGCCCAATGGCAATGGTCAACAAACCACGAAATCGCCTTCACTAAGATCAAGGAAGCATTCCTTAAACAACCCATCCTTTCCTTCCCAGACGTTACCAAACCCTTCTTTGTCATGACCGACGCCTCTCTCACCACTTCTGGCGGTGTACTCATGCAAAAGGACTCAAACGGTGACCTCCACCCCTGCGCCTACTTCTCCAAGACATTCTCCCCTGCCGAGCGCAATTACGACATCTATGACCGAGAACTCCTCGCCATTGTACATGCTCTGTCTGAATGGCGCCAATATCTCACTGACACCTCCCATCCGGTCACGATTCTCACCGACCATAAGAACTTGACTTACTTCAAGAAGCCGCAATGCTTGTCCCATCAACAAGCTAGATGGCAAATGTTCCTCCAGGACTACGACCTGGTCTGGAATCACACCCCAGGCACCGCAATGGGCCCCGCCAACGCCCTCTCCCGAAAGGACGAGGTAGACACCTCGCTTGACAATTCCGAACAGATCCTCCTCCCCCACCTCCACATCAACATGTTAGATGCTGCTCTAGCCTCCAAAATCGCTGAATCAACCCCCTCTGACCAGTTCGTCATCGATGCTCTCTTCGCTATGGAAGCTTCTACTGTTCCCCTGCCCCATTCCTCCCCTGAAGACTGGTATTTCGACCAAGGCACTGTAAAGTAGCTCCTGAGTCCTGGGTGATAGGGGGATCCAAGGTGGTCAGTAGCAAGGGGTTAGAAGGGTATGAAATGTTCGACCCTAGGGATTCGAGAAGAGAGGATAGGGAGGAGGAGAATGCTTAGGCAATGAAGGCCCTTCAGAAAGGTTCATTGAAGAGTCTGAGTGACTCTAGGATGCGGCAGATATGGATGCGGATGGATGCGGACGGTAAACGGATGATCCTAACACTTCCTCGACGGTGAGGGTAGTGAGGATATAGCAGAAGGTTGTAAGAATGAGAAAAAGATGGAGAGAACAGCGGCAGCGACTTAGGATCGAACGTGATGGGGTGAGTGAACCAAGGGGTAAACTGACATTACAAATGTCGGGTACAATCTTTTATAGTCTGGGCACACCCGAGACTGATAGGATACGAAACAAGTCCATAGTTACTATCGTAACAACTATGCTACTTAGCTTAGAAGGGTAGAGAATGACTCACCAGTGAATCCTAAATGACGAGGACAAAGGACAAGGACAGGACGAAGCTTCCTAGGCAATCCGACTGGTGGATTGAGGATTGTGGATAAGCGGATACACAGATTGGATAACGGATTGATCAGGATGGTCTGCGAAGGGAAGAGGGAAGTGGAATGATGATCGGATTCTGTGGGATATGTGGATACAAGGCCAGGGAGACATGGGTCTCCACACCGTTTCCATCCCTAGATCACCTGCTTCTCCATCTTCTAACTACCTCCCCCAACGATATCTCTTATGTTGGTTAGGTCTAGATGCCGACCGAAAGATCTCCCGCAGACTAGACAAACGACAGGCCTGGCTGAATGGGGAACAAATCAATAAAACCACCATCTCCACCCAGATCGCCCAAGCCACCCTGTCAGTTGACCCCATTGTACCCGAATGGTGCAAAGACTTCACAGATGTCTTCTCAGAGAAAACCCATGACCAACTCCCTCCCCATTGCCCATACGACCATACCATCAACCTTCACCCTGACTTCACCCCCAAAATCGCCAAAGTTTACTCTCTCAACCCAACAGAGATGGAAACTTGCAAGTCCTTTGTCGAAGAACACCTTAAGACAGGACAGATTGTACCCTCAAAATCCCCCCAAGCCTCTCCCTTCTTCTTTGTCCCCAAAAAGGATGGAACCCTACGTCCCTGCCAAGACTACCGCTACCTGAACTCCCACACCGTCCGAAACGCCTATCCTCTCCCCCTGATCCCTGAACTCATCGACGACATGAAAGAATCCACCCTGTTCACCAAATTCGACATTCGTTGGGGATATAACAACATTCGCATCCAAAAGGAAGATCAATGGAAAGCTGCTTTCATCACCCCCATGGGACTCTTCAAACCCACTGTCATGTTCTTTGGATTCTGTAACGCTCCCCCCACCTTTCAAGCCTTCATGAACCACATCTTCACAGATATGCTCCCGGAGAAGTGGCTTAAAATCTACATGGATGACATGGGAATCCACACCAAAGACGACATTGCCCTCCATCATGAGCGCACCTGATGTTACGATCGACTATCTCCATGGCACCTCTTTTCTTCTTTGCTACTCTTACCGTCGTATGCTTCCGTTAGGACTATGTCAATACCTGGAGGACTGGTATGTATTCTCTCTTGGTCCCCAGACCTTCTCTCTCGCGCCCTTTCCTCAGGACGCTCCTACCCCTGTTCCCCTCCTAACCTTCACTTCCTGAATGGGGTAGGATCTCACTTCTTGATCTCGTTGTTACTCGCTCTGCCTCTTTGTGATCCCCGCGGACAGTACTATCTCCCCTAGGCGGTTCTCTCACATCGCCTCGTGATCCTCGTGACTCATCTTAGTTCTACTACGTTCTCTCGTATTCCTCGATGACGCGTCCCGTAGTACTTATACCTCCCTGCCGCTGTACTAGTACCTCACGTTTATTCTACGCAATACAAGGTACCTTGTCGCGTCCAAGTCTTACCTTGTGAACTCCTTCCCGGAGTTTGTCCTTAGTCGCCTTGTCGAGACCTCCTTCGTCCCTCCCTTTGACCTAGTGATACTCCTAAGGACGCTGCGTCTCTTCGTGAGCACCTCCCTTAGAAGTGATCGCTTCTACGGATAATTCCCTCCACCGACGGGTACTTTCCGCGTAACACTTTGGATGTCCAGCCTATGCCTACACACCCAAGGAGCAGCGGGGGGGTAAATTCCGACCACATGGCAAGAAGTGCATCATGATAGGGTACACTTATGGGCAACAAGCCTACAAACTCCTTGACCTAGAACGTCGCACCATCATCTCCAGCCGTCATGTCACTTTTGATGAATCTGGAACAATCTCTGGAGTAGAGTCTGCACCATGGAATGCTCCTGCTGTTGAGGGACAGTGGGAGGGCCTAATTCCAGACCATCTCCATGAACCAGAGGACCAGGATGATGATGACCATCATCCCCTACCCAATGCTGGACCAGTGGGAGGCATACTTGCACCTTCACAAAACATTCCAGAAAGACCTACCAGCCCTGGCATTGAGGAACTTGCTGAACGCATGGACCAACTTCACTTGAAGGAAGTTCCAGCTCCAGTTCCGGTTCCAGTTGTGGTTTTTTGTCATTTCCTCCATGGTGGAGTGGTTGGATGATGAGCGCAGTGAGTGGTGGAAGAATATTTCCAATATGTGACACTCTCACATGTAAGGGGAAAGAAGGAGCCTTTGTTTCAGGACATCAATATGGCTAGTTCAGTATGGAAGCTGGAATCATCTCCTGACAGCGAGAAGCTGTGGAAATTCTGTGAGATAATCTGCAATGAGTAGTAGAGACTCACTAGCAGTTGTTCAAACTCAGATATTCACTCTGACAAAGTACTGAGCCAAGTCTCCTGTGCGCAGCAAAGCACCATGTCTCATAGCAACTGTAGTGGTGCGTCTGTAGCTTCTCCCAGCCCTTCTCTTGCTTTTTCAGTTAACTCGGTGAAATCATCCCCCTTACCAAGTCTGAGGGATCCTGTTTCAATCTTCGAGCCCCAGCAACTCAAGACCAAGCTCATGTTGGACAAGGGTCATATCCAGCCAAGCACCAGAATAATGTCCACTCTTACTCAACCATGCGATCCTTTGCTCAGTCCCCCTTCCCCTCCATACAGACTCCCCCTCCATCCAGATGTTCATCCCATTATTGCCCCTCACTCACCAAGGCAATACCATTCTTACACTCCCAGAAGTGGACCCATTCCCTGGTTGCACTATGCAGCACAATCCCTTGGAATAATGTCCCTTACTGATCTCACACTTGACCAAGTGTACAAGGTATGTTGTATTGTTGATCTAATTAGTCTGCTGTCTCACGTGCAAATAGCAAAGGAGTGAGTTTATCAATGCTCTTTCTGCAATGCCAGATAGAATTTTATTGAAGGCTTTCAATACCAAATGGGCAGATCACAACTGCATTGCCCTACAACCTGCACTCACAACAGCAGAGATCAAGTTCTCAGAGGAGCGAATGTCTTTCTTGTCTGCCATGCGTGAGCAGCATGATGGAGACCTTGCTGTTAGTGCAGCATTACTCAACATCCTCAACAAAGTGCTCAGTGTGCATGGCCTTGCAGAAGTTGAGGCCAACAAACACTATTACAGGAATGCACAAGCAGAACAGCTTGCCATGTTAGCTGTTGCTCAGATGCACATGGCCCAGATGTACAATGTGATTGGTCCAGGGTGTTCATGTTGGTTGGGTGAAGGTAATGGATGTCTGTGTTAGTTGGCTCAGGGTGATTGGAGTCTGAAGGACTTCTTTGCTGACAGCAATGATGAAGGTAGTGACAATGGAGAGGGCTTGGATGGGTGAGAGCATTCTCCTCACTCCTTTATTGATGAATGATGAATATTGCCATTGCACGTGTAACCCCTAAATCTTATGTACCCTGTTTGCTGTATCAGTTAACTTCTTGTTCGCCTTGGCTCTCTGTTTTAAGGCTGAAGCTGGTGCACAGTACAATGTGATTGGTCTGGGGCATTCACATGAAGATAATGAGACCTGAACTTCAAACATTTTTGGGACCTTTCCAGCTGCCATGTAATTCAAACTGGTATGATCAACACCTCATGTCAACTCAAGGCCAAAGATAGTGATTATGAAGTCAGTAAGGAGTGGGGCCCAAACCTTTTTGGAACTTTTCTAATTGCCATGTAATTCGAACATTGCCTCAAGGCTGAACTTTAGTGACAATGAAGTCAGTAAGGATGGGTAAGACAAATGGCCCCTTGAAGTGTAGTACTACCCCCTAACTTCTCCCTCCACATGTCATGCCTTGTGTCTCCACTCCTTTCATTCCAACATAATTCAAACTGCTACGATCAACACCTTGTGTTGAATTGGGGGTGAAGATAGTGATGATGAAGATAGTAAGAATGGGTAGGACAAATGGCAAGCATAGTACTACCTAACTCAAACAGCTTCTTCCAGGTGTCACGCCTTGTGTCTCTGTCCCTTTCAACACCAGGCTCTGGCTTCAAGACTGCCTCAATTTACACCATGGCGACCTCCACCAGCCATGTAGGTTGTATTCCAAGTCAAATCATTGTTGCTGACGTCAGTTACTATCATGACAGGACAGTGATTCAACATCAAGTTATTTTTACCACACAGGGTCAGGTTCTCAGACTATACACCCCTGTTTGAGCAGCAAGATGTCAAGCAATCCAACATTGCTCAGCTTGAACCAGGCCAGCAAATGCCTGCCACCAGTGGGTTTTCAGATTTTCAATGACATGATGTCAGGTGATCTGGCACCAATACTGTTCAGCAAACCCAGCGAGTCATACTCCTCCTCCTTCTAACCTGCAGAATCCCAGACTACCCTCAGTCTGGTCCAGGATCCCTTTCAAGACATTTCACCCATGTTCCACCCAACCTTGGAGATGCTTACCCAGACTGACATCAGCAGTCTCACCATGCTGCATCCTGCTCTTTACTATCAGGTAGTGACTCGGATGTTTGCCCCTGAAAGCTACCAAACCCACAGCTCGGTTACTGGGAGCCCTGCCAGCAGCATCCAACCTGGGAGTTCTCATCCAGCATTTCCTCATTTTGCAAACAGGAACCCCAACACCACTGGGATTGTAAGTATGTATTGTTTTCTATCAGTACAGTGTTCTAACTCTTTATCATTCAGCCTCAGGCTGTTCATCCTATCCCCCCTTCCAATTACCAGGTAGTGACTTGGATGTTTGCCCCTGAAGGCTACCAAGTCCACAGCTTGGTCACTGGGAGCCCTGCTGGCAGCGTCCAGCCCAAGAGCTATGACCTGGCATTTCCTTGTTTCACAGACAACAACTCTAACACCATGACCATTGGGATTGTAAGTGTCTATTGTTTTCTATTGGCATAACATTCTAACTTTTTCTTTATCATTCAGCCTCACACCACTCATCCCATCCCATCCACTCATCTGGCCCAGATCACTGACCAA
This sequence comes from Xanthoconium stramineum, assembly GCA_038090315.1. NCBI lineage: Eukaryota > Fungi > Basidiomycota > Agaricomycetes > Boletales > Boletaceae > Xanthoconium > Xanthoconium stramineum. The sequence goes on along the minus strand of JBBPMO010000654.1, from coordinate 4,610 downwards.
ATCCACAGCTTGGTCACCAGGAGCCCTGCTGGCAGTGTCCAGCCCAGGAGCTATGATCTAGTGTTTCCTCGTTTTGTAGACAACAACCCTAGCACTGTGACCACTGGGATTGTAAGTGTCTATCATTTTCTATTGGCATAACATTCTAACCTTTTCTTTATTGTTCAGCCTCACACTGCTTATTCCATCCCATCTACTCATCTGGCCCAGATCACTGTGGCTGGTGATACACCTGAGGATGAGGGCGCAGACAAGGAGACCTGAATCACAGAATGTGGGTGTGTTGAGTTGATGAGGGTGTTGGTCACCCACAAGGCAGTCTTTGGCCAGGACTGCATGACCATAATCACAGCTGCCCTTGAAAGAGCATTGCATTCTACAGGAAGCCATGTGCCAGTGTCAGCAAAAGTCCACAAGAATGTGCTCTGTCCTTTCAACCAGATGTACCATGCTTGGAAGGATCACTGTACTTCACCTGTCCTTACCCTACTTGGCCTTTGATCAGAGCTCAACCAGCCTTTGCTGAGCAAGAAGGACATCACCAGAAAGGTCACTAACTTACTGGCAACCTTCTCATATCTTTGAGAGACACTGGGTGATGAATATTTTACCACCAACTATTTTGTTCAGAAGGTAACACACAAAGTCTTCGAACATGCACCATTGATGTATGTTCACATCAACCAAGCTGAACCTCACTCTTCTCTTGACAACCTATTTGCCCTTGGTGCTGCTGCCATCGCAGCAAACATATGGGATTACCTAGAAGGTACCCTCAACATGCAAGAAGTCAGCCCCAAAGTTTGAAGCCAACTATCATGCAACATGAACTTTGATTGAAGAAATTTGATGGAATACTGGGTGGCACACCATGCTGGATATGATACAAATGTGGATAATGGTACAAGGAATGCACCTTGTCAGACTGAGCCATTGTTCATGTCCACTGCCTCAATAGATACTATTCTTTGGGTTGCACGCATCCATGTGTGGGCACATTATGCACATGGAGGGTTTCCAGGTGTACAACACGTCCATGCATCAATGGCAGCATTCACATGCGATGCACAATCACCTGGAACATTTTCAATGTAAAGAGTTTATTGTCTGTTGTGCAAGGGTCTGGGGAACATTATTATTCTCCCCATTGCTTGGTTGTCAACACTTCCCACTACTACCATCCTGTTCCTTGACTGGATCTGCATGGTCAGGATTTCAATCCCTGACACAGTGATGGATTCCTTGTAGTTCTGCAATGGCATGGGTGAGTTCGTCTTTTGGAGCACACAAGATCCAAACTATCCCCTGCAGATTCAATAGGGAGACACCTCTGAGGTGTTCAAAATGCTGGACAACATGATGAACGTGGCCAAGGTGTTTTCACAACAGATGTGTCATCTAAGGGAGCACCTGGATCTGGGCAAGAAGGGTCTGGGGATTTATTTGCTGGAGGAACTTGTCGGATATGTGATTGCCTTGATCGAGGTCATGACGTGTGGGAGAGTGGGAGTGCTGGGGCAACATCATGGATGGTTTAACAGAGACACAAGTACAGATGGTGCAGTCCTTGCTTGGCTATTTGGTTTTGCTGACCAAGATCAAACTGGAAGGGCAACTGGATAAAGGCAAGAACAGTAAAGCAGGCTATCATCAAACACTTGCTACCAGAGTGGAGCAGGATGTCTCTAATGTCGTACTTGTATCCTTTGCTGCTCCGTGATCCATTCATGGTCCTTGTCAAGTCGGCTGCTGTTACTCTGGAGATGCTCCAGCATGTCCTTGTGCTGTGTTACTATGCATGCCTTGCATGCACCATCATTGACATGGTCTTCTTGAACAAGGCTCAGTCATGCAATTCCATCCTGGCCATGTCCTGCAGCCATATGGACCTGTTTAGGGATGTATGGATGTTTTCATCTCTGTCATCCATTGCTCGGTGAACTTCAATGTAGGTTCTGTTGAGGTTTACTTGATGCATCTGAGTTCGCTTGTTATAGGTGATGAACTTCTTAGAAAGCTGCAAAATATGCAAACTCTGGTTGATGATGAAGATGATGTTCCAAGCACCAGCAATCCTTCCAAGGCCTTCTCAGCAATCCACGTGGATATGCAACCTGCACAAGCATTGCTGTGGATGGTTGTCCCAGCTCCCACTAGCATTGGTAAGAACACTCATTGCTTGTAATAACTGGCTTGTAACTGATGCTTCTATCTAGTCCCTGAATACATTACCCAAATAATCTGGTGACAACCCAGATCCATTTTATGGCCTGTCCTTCCAGGGAGGTTCCATCGGACACAAGCTACTTGACCATGTTTGCAAGGACCTTGTAGATGTTGTCAAGGTTTGTGAGGGTGAACTGAGGCAGACCAATCACCTTTGTGCTTTGATGAGCTCTCTGACCAAAGGTCAATTTGGTGCTGTCTTGAATGGAACCAAACTGAAATGATTTAGATACTATTCCAACACATTGGAGAGCCGTAACCACATTCGTTTTCTGCAACTCATTCTGGCACTAAGAAAGTGTTTTTGGAGCAGTACCGTATGTCTCCAACCTCTGGTATCATGTAGAATTGCTCTTACTTGACTTCCAGACTCGTGCACCAGTTGTAGAAGAGCCTGATGGCACGTCCTGGGTCACAATCCATATATACACCGTGTGACTAAAAGTTCTGCACTTCGCTTGTAGTGACTGTTGTCACATCGGAGTGATGATGTCACAGTCATATCATGCTCCCCAAAGTATTTAGAGGCAGCCCAGCCCCTTGTGTAGCCTCATTCCTTTCGCCCTTCATTCTTCTTTTTCTAATGTCTTCTCTCAGCAGGTCTTTGTTGCAAACTGATAACAACTCCTTGTCCTCCAGAGAGAAGTGCTCATGGTCAAACGCACTGCAGACTGGACCTAGGAAATGACCATATGTTGCGATAACTTTGCATGTCTCCACTACTTATTGACAGCAAGGTAGAAGTTCCCAAGACCCATTAGTGCACCATGGGCGCCACTTTGGACATGTTGTGCATGCCTTTTGCACCATACAGATGTTGCTAACCAATGGCATCATGATGATGGGCAAATTGGGTGAGTGAGAAATAGATGCCTTTTTGGAGTCATAAGTATCTTCGTGACTACAAAGTGATGCACTTGAGAAGATCATCCACAGTGAAAAGAAGGAGTTCTCTGTGTTTCTTGAATTGCTAAAGTTGGTACTGTCTCTTGAACAGCAACTTATGTCTTCCTCTGAAGAGGAGGTGATTGATATTGCAGGATTAGTAAGTCTTGCTGTATGACGAAGTGATCAAAATGCCTCACTGTTTCCATAGATCCAGAGAGGCATTAACAGTGCAAGGGTGGATGACATGAAGGGAATGAAAGGAGCCATAATCAACTGGATCACACTGAAAGGTCAAATGCTGACCCCTCATATTCCCAGGAATGCAAAGGCTTGTTGTGGATTTCATCACAAGTGGACTGGGGCATTACTTTGTCCTGCCAGTCATGTAACTTGCTCCTAGTAGATACATGTATTCATATATCCACCACTGATATTAATGATAAGGCCTGAAAATCTAACACAATTGATAACTTTTTCCTAGTAGATACATGTGTTCATATGCCAACTCCTGATATAAATGGGAATTTTCTCCTGACATGTAAGCATGTTCATATATTCACTACTGATTTCAATGATAGAGTTTGAAACTCTGATACAATTGGTAAAATTTCCCTAATAGATACATGTGTTTGTATATCCACCACTTATATAAATGGGAAATTTCTTTCTGACATATAAGCATGTTCATATATTCACTACTGATGTCAATGATGAGATCTGAAAATCTAACACAATTGATCACTTTCTCCTAGTAGATACACGTATTCATATATCATCTACTAATATCAGTGGTAAGATCTGATATGATTGGTAACTTTCCTCTAGTAGATATATGTGTTCATATATCCATCATTTATATAAATGGAAATTTCCTTCTGACATAGAAGCATGTTCATATATTCACTACTGATGCCAATAATGAGGTCTGAAAGTCTGACATGATTGGTAACTTTCTCCTAACATATAAGCATGTTTATATATCCACTACTGATGTCAATGATAAGGTCTGAAAGTCTGACACAATTGGTAATTTTCTTCTAGTAGATACATATGTTTATATGCCCACTCCTGATGTCAATAGTAATTTTTTTCTAATAGATAGACATGTTCATATACCATTTACTGATATCAATGGTAAGATTTGAAATGCTGATATGGCTAATAAGTTTTGAATGCCTGGTAGTAAGGAAGATATTACACTGGATGACTGGTAATATCTATGCTACCAAGCCTCCTAGTGGTTATATACTATAATCTAAAGGTGTATCTTTGTGATGTATATTATAAGCCTAGTTGCCTTGGGTAATATCATATATGGTATTATCTTTTTGTTTCAATTTCCCTGATGTAGAAGTTACTTACCAGGATCAACAGAATTGATGGAGCCCTGAGCAGCATAATCCTCCTGCATCACACACTCAAACACCACTGTCTGGCCACTGTTTCATATTACAAGTTGGACATTTCCTACAAATTGGTCTGCAGCACACAGATTA
>JBBPMO010000653.1:0-19374 GCA_038090315.1 Xanthoconium stramineum | reverse complement strand
TTCCATATTGATGAGTATTCTGCAATGTAGACAGCTTCAATGAGTGCACACGTTGTGACCTACCAGCGAAATTAGAGGTATGTACAATGAATGTACTACTTTCGTCAATGGACCTCAAAAATAGATACGGTACTATATGCACACAATGAAGTTTTATTGGAGTTATGACAAGGCCCTATATACCCCTGCTCGTAAAAATACTATTCCCGTGATGAGGCCAACAAACACCAATGGGCCAAAGGTTGAGGACATGCAACATTATTCTGGTTCTGGAAAAAGGCTAGGTGGGATACGAGGCCTCGTACTGCTATATATAGTCCATGCCTGCATTATGCTTATGGTGGTCTTGGTAAGCCATTATATATACCTTGCTCATAAAAAAACCGATCTCGTGATGTACCGTGCCCCCAGGTTGTTCTTGAGCGTCGGTGACACACTTGCACGTGTATGTAAGTCGGATGTGCCCAGACGATCTGAGCATGTGTACCTAGGCAGGATTTGTCTTCGGTGGTCCATCATTTCGACGTACAGCCCTGGGCAGTTCGGGATGCAGCAAACAGGAGTAACAACGGATCCAGTCACTTCAATGACTGGTTGTGACGTTACTGGAGATTCTACATCTCAAAACTACTGTAGCAGAGTTCCTTGATATAAGCCCCATAGCATTTTGTACAATCACTTCGTATACCTAACTAGACCTACATACATGATTAGCACCTCAATTACAAGTCCGTCGTTGACGACAACGCCACTAGTGGTTCCCAGTACGAACGTGCCGAATGTCCTTCTGGCAAGAGCTCCAGAACTTCTTCGCTCAGGTCAATCAAATTTCTAAGGTAGCTAAGGTCCCCGCGTATCTCGCAGAGTGTCCACAGCACGGCACCAAGGGTTCTAACGCCAAAAAGCTTATCAGGATGACGTGCTGGGAGCAGGTGCAAGGCTCGCTTGGTTATTTCCAACGATTTGTCAAGATCAGTGATTTGGCCGTTTTTCTCATAGCGTCCTCTTAGCGCGATGCCAAGGTTCATCATTCGTTGAGGTCTATCGAAGTAATTGTCTGGGGGTACTTCCGCATCGTGCTCCAACTCCCAGACCAATTCATTGAGTTCGGCTAAGCTCCCAGATTTTGTGACCTCGCATCGCTTGAGCGAAATGCGCACGAGCTCCAAAGCTCGGAGTTCATGGCTGTCCGCGGGGAAACCCTGGAGCTCAGCCATGAGCGTCTTGATTTCGTCTGCGACTGATTTGCTGCTTCCCTGTTCTTCATAACGAAATAATAGAGTTTGGGCAAGTTGGAGTAACGTCGCCGGTCGGTCTAGATGACCAGGAAGGCGAAGACGCAGGGCTTGTCCATAAAATTGGATGACATCATCAAGATTTGCACTTGTTGGGTCGATCTTATGGCTAATGAACTTGGCTCTCGCGAGATTGGCAAGCACCACGGCATGATATCGACTTGACATGGAGGGTTCCAAAACACATTCCAAATGTTGGACAGCAATCTTGAGGTCAGCCCTCCGGTATTCACGGAGGTATCGAAAAAGACTTTCTTGTCCCAGGTTTGTCTCGCGAACGAGGGTGGAGAATTCCTCTGAGTCCAACTGCCAACGACGAGTTGTCAACCAACGAGCATGGGTATATACAGGTCCAATTACATTACTATCATCGCCGCTTGGGGTTACTGCCGATTGGTCAGAATACCTTCTTGCTGTTGTAATGAGCAGCGAGAGGCCGGGAACTGCGGTCTCGGGTTCTTCCACAGGGAATGTGATCACTGTTTCGGCAAAAGGATTCAAAGGGTCACACGTCACGCGCCACACTTCAGAGGCATCTACTCACAATGCGTACCACCAGCCAAGCCTTCTGTGCAACTCATCGGTGGGTACAGGGCCGCTCCAGTTGTCAACGTGGGATCCAGCTCGAAAGATGCGCAGACGGTGAACTGGATTTTGTCAGACGTCTTAGAGGGCCTGAAAATAGTCAATACTCGCATGCGGGCAGAAAATAATAAACTCACAGCACAATCCCACCCTCCCATTCAGTACCGCTATCATGTAACCGTATGGACCTACTCTGAGTTCTTCGCCATGTGCCGTCGAACTGGATAAGCACGTAAAAGCCAACTGGGATCCATTTCAGACCAAAGGGTATGTTGCGAACACGGATACCTGCAAAACGATGGTCAACTTCCTCCAAGATTCCGAAAGGTTGGGGACTTGCGTGTAATGATAATCCATGGATCGTCAAGTGAGGGCGCAGAAGAGGGAGAAAACTCCAGATCAGAAATAGACTCAAGCTCAGATGTAGATGAAGATGATGTTTCGAGCTCAGAATCAGATGAGTCCGACACCTCGAGTTCGGATGATAGGTCGTTTGGGTCAACAATGGGAGAAACGGAATCCATGACGTCATCACTGCTAAGAGTGTCTTTACCTTGCAGAACGATAACGCCTTAAGAGGAATCAGTACAACCGACAGTGAGAACGACAAAGATCCTTCTACATACCTTTATGTTCCGAATCAACAGAGATGGTAAAGTTTCGTGTTAAGTATGTTTCAATGCGATCAATGCGATCTTCTCGGAGAAAGTCTTCATGTGTTAAGCCATCCTAGTGGCCGGGTAAGAGAAGAATATGGCAAACTACATCGTAGCAAGACACCTTCATCATATCCATCCACAGAGAATCATGTGTAACAACAACCTCTCCGGCTGGTTCCTAATCGAGATCGTAAGAAATCCAAGTAGTGTGACGACCTTGTTGCATTATACAAACCTTGCTCAGGAGCAAACGATTGATGATGTCGGACGGATGAAAAGGCTGAAAAAGGGTCAATAAATGGGACTCGGATAAATGCAATTATGAAACTAACCTGGGACAACTCTGGTTCGCGTTCCACACCTGTTTGCCATTGGCACATCGTCAGATAGTCTGCAAACAGTCACCTTTAAAACTTACTTATCACTGTAGGCGGTTTGTGGTCACCCGAAAAACCACGCGACCTACCAAGACAGTCCTTGAAAGAATAAACTAAAGAGGATAAGGCTGTCTGTGGTTCTGTGGCCTTCATAACAACAGGGGCCGGGAGCCAACTCTTGACCGCAATCTTGAACCCACATATGAAAATAGTTTGATTGACGCCGTTACCACCAAGACTGTGGCGACGATCACCGGTAAACGAGAAACGTAGCAAGCGAATGTTGGGATCGTCTTTACCCTTTTCGACGATAATTTCTCCTGCAGAGGCATCGGGGTCGTTGAATGAACCGAGAGACCAGGATGGAGCTTTGTAGAAGCCGGTGATGAGGTAAAGTGAGCGATCAAGATGCTGACCACCGTTACGCTCTCTGGCAAATTCATACCAGTCGAGCGCTCTCGCGCGCGCGACCTCGCGAAAACGTTCTGGAGATGAAAGTTGGGTAGACATGGCGCCATGTGGCAGTATGAGAATAGCACCGGCAGCAGCAGAGGTGCCAAATTTATACTCGATAGGGCTGCAGTGACAAGGAAGTAAGATTACAATATGTTGACAGTTACATTGAGAAGTACCCCTGTTCATTATGGCGGAGGATCTCACGAATGCCAAGAGAACGTATTGGACCAGCAGATATTGCACTTTCGACAGTCTTGATGGCGTCGGGCAGAACAGGCTGAAAGTTCTTAGGGACTCCGTGGGACTGGATAGGATTGTCTTCGCGTCTGCAGATGTTGAACAGGACGTCGAACTGGCCGTCGTCGTCGACGATGCCGACATCCCCGATCTGGAGTCCATGGTCTTGGTATTTTGGTGGGAGTGTACTCATTGGCTCCGGCGTCCGCAGAGGGTATCCATAACCAGAACGTAGTAGATGTTTCGAGTACACGTCCTGGTGAGAGTCACTCATTGGAATAGGCTTGAGGTGGGAAATGATGTTGGGCGAGAAGGGGTTCATTACATAATTTATTATATCCGCCTCTTATCCTCCACTCTTATTTCAGTGTATGTATATTCGGACAACCTCTTGTTCCACCCATGCATCTCAGTCCCGTCCTCACTTGCAATTGGTTTTCTGCGCCGATGATGCCACACCCGAGTCCCGAGTCCTGACTCACTGTGAGAACAGATGTTGGCTCGCATGTAGCGTCATCGACTGAGTCTCAGAGTCCGGATCATGGCGTCCATGCGTTCTCGCCAAGTCGCCAGGCAGCCCTTTGACGCAAAATATTTGGAAGCGGCACCTGTCCATGCCGACTGGAATTGAAATTCGGACGGTCTTCGCTATTCTCTTCCCGTAGCACTGGTACTGACTCCAAGTCGTCTTAGGTACATCGGGAGCATTTGTGCTCAGCCATCCGACACACGTCCCAGCAAGGGTCCAACGAAGGGATTCTGATTGGTTCGCACGCAAATGTCATTCACAGTCACGGTTAGGCTACGCCCCCGACTCCCAAGTCGTCCAGTCCAGTAAGGACCGAGGCAAGGATGTCCAATCCAGTGGGAGGAATTTCCTCTACGCGTCGCCAAACCATAAAACCAGGAAACGAAAACGGTACGTGGACGAAAAACCTGTCTTGCTTTCTTCCTGAGTCTCTGCAAAAGGGAGGTGCTGTGGAAACCATAGACTTTTTGTCGGGATGGGAGGACGCGCCGCTTGAGGACTCGACGTGAGTGCAAGTATGATTGATCTGGAACTAGTATGCGCCGAGGTTGACCAATTCATGGCATTGTCAGCGACGACCTAATATTAGAGAGAGTTGGTCTGCGGAGTCAATCGGGGTACCTGATACTGTGGTTGTGTTACTGGAGTGAACCTCTTAAGATCTGAGTCTAGACCATAGATTCTACGGCCAAGTCTGCATATGTCCATGGTAACCACCGTTCTTTTCGAGGCACGTCGAATCCGAATGATCACCCTCAAAGCATCTCCCACCCCTCGTTATCAACCGTACTATCCAATTTCCGCGCTACGGCCGAGGAATCCCAACCACGACTTTTGTATCTCTTCCCACCGCGGACCACAAATGTACTGTCTGCGCCCCCGTCTAATCATCACGTTAGCCATTAGCTACTTGCAGGCAAAAGGTCCAAACCGAAACGCACCTTATCCTAAGTTATCGATATATCCACCTTTCTGTGTACGTCCAGATAAGGTGTCTGTGCAAACGACCCATTGCTGGCGTAGAGGTAGAGCAACGAGCATCGATTGACAACGAAATACAGCCTAATCATCCCACCACACCCAGAACGGAAGCGAGTATTAGCGCACACATCGACAAGGACGATGAATTCCACGTACGCCCGCGTATGCATATTGCACTCCACCCCGCCCGCCTCCACGTCCACACAACAATGACTTAGCATATAACACGTCGCCCCACGAATCAAGCAGATCGCCGCGTCGGTCGGTACAATATTGCATCGTGCACACTGCACCGGCTCGTTTCGCCCGCTAAACAAATCGTTGATCACGACCAGCAAATGGGCGGGGTGGTAGACCCCAGGAAAGTCCAGGACGGCGCCACAATTGAGTTGTGACGCCGCATGCAAGTGGCCATAGTGTGCGCACCAGCCAGAGCGCGCGTTCTGAAGCGTGTCTTGATTCAGCAGATCGACTGCTGAACGATGAAGTAGCTGGCGTTGCGGTCCCTGTGAGAGTTGGTACGGAAGCAGCGGCTACACAGAATGTGTGTTTCGTCGACAGCACAGTCTCTGAACGGAGGGGATGAGGTAAGAGGAAAGAACGAGGGAAGGGTACTCACTTGCATCTGAAACAGCTTTCACCTTTGGTGAAGATGTGACCGCAGGGACGACGGGTTCCCTTGAACCCGCGCCTGCAAATCCGAGTCTTGCCTGGACTTGGAGCGTGGCGTGCATAGGGAGACCGGAGTTTGAGAGGGAGGATGAGATGAGCGTACGGGCCCTAGAAAGCGTCGTAGAGCTCTGATAGGATCTGTGCGCGGGGCGTGAATACGGATATGCATGATTTAGGCATTGTTTCGAGGGTGACAGTGAAGATGGGCGAGAGAGGGTCGGATGGACGGTCGCATAGGGTTCAGTGACTTTGACGTTGAAAACTTGAAACGCTCACAACGGAACGTACAGAAATAGTAGGTGCCTCTCACGGCCACGGCGCAATCCACACAGCGAGGTTACAAGTCGAGGGTCGACTTTGCTTGCGCCTACCGCGCATTCTTGATGATCAAGGCCACAAGTTTATTCGCGGTCTTCAATTTGCTCCATGATTAGATTCCAGGCGCTCCGACGGCATGAACACGTTGGTTCTCGATGTTCTCGCGCGCAAATTCAAGCTACTAGGCACTGGTTCAGCGCTAGGTGGATCCGACAACCGGGGAATGCAAAATCCGTTTACAAGCATAGTGCAAGCATCAAAATCCCAGGCAACATAGATATTCGGGTACTCCGCAACACCAGGCGCCATGTAATGTTCACGCACAGTTGGTATTTCAACCTCGCCGGATTCTTCTTAGGACATCTGATCCGAGATGGGGAATTGGCGCCATTGCCTCCCACAGGATGTGATACAGGCGCTTCTGCGTAACAGTATAAACACCTCTTCTCTCGTCCTACGCCAACCAACCCACTACAACCAACGACCATGTCTTCGGATAAAATTTCGTAACTGGAACGAGACTACAAGTATCGCGCCGAGGGGGAATCACTTTTCTTCAAGGATTGATATCAGAGGCCCGCCCTGCGCCTAGAAGTTCCCGATCTAGAACTAGAGTTCACTGACGGCTTTTATATCGGGAGCGGTGGGTATTGGCCTATTCAGTCACGCTAGCTGTTGGATTGCTGATGCCTGTCGCTGTTGTACAGACCCCAAGGGAGCGTTCTACTACAACGATAGTTTCAACAGCCTAGACATGAAGAGCGAGCCCCGGGCTAAGTACACCGTCGAGTCAATATTCTACAACCAAAGGGCTTGTGTCAACATCAGATTCTATGATCCGAATAGTAGTTCAGTTCCCTACGCCGAGGTCCGTCGCCTTTGTCGTTCCGAGTCATTCCGTTGCCTAATGTTGTACGGCTAGTTCTTTGCATATGACGACGTAGATCTATCGTCTCGCCTATTTTCTCAAAGGCAAACATCATAGCCGCTTTCATAGCAAAATGTGCCCGCCAATTATTAGTCGGTCAAGCAAACCGCAATGGAAACTGGAAAAGACAGAGCTATGCACGCAGCTCCGCAGTTGTCGAGAAGGCCGCAGGTAGCACCACTGTTACCATCAAGTCTACCGTTATTCACAAGAAAGGGGAATTCAATGCCGACTCGAGCAGTTTCAAGAACCAGACGGAGAGGATCAGTGAGCACTTCATAATTCTCATGACGTCCCAGCGTGACTGTGATTCATTCGCACGACAGAGGTTCACGGAACACTCTACCTCAAGGACGCCGATCTGATCGATACTGCGCACCTCGCAAGGTGGTACTGACCACATCGTGTTCTACAACAATGACAACACTGACAGAGACTTCTCTGGATTTGTAAGTATCTTTGCCCCGATTTCGACCGTTCGCTCACACTTACGCCATTCTCTTTTGTCATAGTTCTTCCATGAGTTTCCCAAGGACTCTTCATAACCCACTTTCTGCGTCCGCTCATGTGTGATTTCAGCTCTCGAGTATAAGGTGGGACCTGATGAAACAACCCTCGGATCCGAGCACAACAAGCTCTTTGATGGTGTGAAGTGGTCGCGCGCCTGAGGCTAGGTCCTATTCTCTTTCTTTCATGTGATATGTGCATGTACAATATATAGGCATACTTTGGTTATCAGTTGTGTTCGTCGTATGAAGTAGATGAATGAAACCTGGGGTGGAACAAATGACGGAATTCCGAAATGCATCTGAATGGTATGGGATCAATGGGGACCCGTGGCAAGACGATATAAACATATCAATTGATGGTCTAAATGTTTTCTGGGATCACCGAGGCGGTAAGAATATAATTTCGATTCAAGCCCTGACGTGAAGAAAGTTGTCAGTTTCCTGCCAGCGAGTCCATCCGCTCGATAACTTAATCTCATCGGGTCTTTTTCACGGTATCGGTATTCTCCGTGCTCTAGGTTGACTCGTTATTCTTTCCCTCCAAGAATTGACGACCACACACCATCTGGGATTTACATACTAGGACCACGTCCTGTTACGTGTCAGAGCTTAGGGTAAGCCTGCGACACCATTGCCTTTACAAACGCCATATATACTTACCTCCACGCATCTAGTACACACCAGGAATCATTCGATACCTCACCCTTTTCGAATACTTGCTCCACACTTCCCCAAAATGCTCATGCAAGAGCGCGTCCTCGTTCTGACACCGCACATAACTGAGCACCCACCCTAACACGTTCTGCACCGCCCACACCCCAATGACGATCCTCCCAAACGTCGTCTCCAGCCAGCCACACCGGCGCGTGAACGAGCCAGGACTAGCGATCATGAGCGACATGCCAAACGCGCTCAGCTGCCCAAACATATATCCCGGGTGTCGCACGATTGCGTACGGTCCGGTGGTAACAAGCTTGTGATCTTTTCGGAGGGCGAGGTGGTGAGTGAAGTGATGCCCAAGAGCGCGGAAACACCACAAGCGTCCTAGACCACCTATTGCGGCGATCACCGACCCGAAAAGGAAGCAGCTGTTAACGTGCGGGGTGGGTAGTTGGCCGGAGAGGATGAGTTGAGAGAGTACAGCGGAGGAGAGAGGGTGGGGGTAGTTAGTGGCAAGTATGACAGCTAATTCTGCGATGCAAGGAATGGACGCGGAGAGCTGCGTGCGTCGGAAATGATCAGTTACTTCGTACCATTCGGGGCGGGACATACCCTATGTAAAATCGGCCACGTGGCTGGGCAAATCCGTTCGTAAAAGGCGCCATGCACGCGCTCAGATTCGTCAGGAGGAGCGTTGGGAGACATGAAGGATATGTTGAAGAGCCAAATAGAGGGAAGGAGGATAGGTACCTTGTGGAGCGGCATGGCCAGCTTCTGCGGAAAGAATACAATACAGAGGGCAGGGTGCTGCCGAGGCCCATTGGTCTGTTCTGTGGAGATTTTATAGCATGCCATTTCGTACACGTGATGTCTTCAAGGGATCTGCCATGACAGATCATGGGCCAAACTAATGAGATTGAGGGGTACCGGCCAGACTGGCAGATGGTCATCCCATCATGGAGCGGCGGCAACACAGTCATATCGTGACGGAAGCGATCGTTTTTGTCGAGGCACTGAGCCGAGCTTCTCAAACGAGATAGTTCCGGAGCTGGGCCTTGGGTCGTTTCCAAAAGGACGGACTAAGAAATCCAAAGGCCATCTTGTTAATCTATTACGCACGAAAACTTTGAGTTTGACAATGCACCCCATGAGTTGGAGTTTCAATCCAGTGCATTGAAGCGCCGGATTCCGTGTACCTTGGGCGTAAAGCAATTTGATGTGCGGTGAGATCTCAAATTAACCACTTTCGTCCGCAAACACGTCACAGGGTCCGAGTCGTCCTGTGACGGAAAGGGGGGGAGAAACGATACTCCTTCGAGGCATCTCAACTTGAAGCCGGCGGACATGATGGCAAGCCGAGCGCGCACACCATGCACATCACCGGTAAGTAAATCCGTCTGTCAGAGACCTTGTGGACAGCGGTACGTCACAGTATAACATGTAATCGCTTGAACAGCCAGGTAGGTCAACGGGAGCCCGGAACCCGAAGTTTGAGTCAAGTTTCAACCAAAGACGATTGAGAATACGTACATACATGGCTTGCACTCACATTCAAAGTGTAATGTCAGAGCATACCCGCACATTGAGCGAGGTGTGTAAGTATTCTTTTGACTCCCGAATTACGTCGACGCTACACCCACAGGTCGTTCATCGACTCCACGGCGTGCGAGAATATTGGGGAGTAACCAACAACGTGCGTTGATAGCTTACATAAGAGGACATAATATCAGCCTTCCGACCGCCGGCAGTGACATCATGACATGATCCTCGGTAGAAGCGAGAAACCGCTCGTGATATCTTGGTGATACCGCACAGTAGCAGGGTAATCGTTCACTCCGAAAGGGACCCTAGTTTTTCATGATCACCGAATGGAGTTGTAGTTAGATCTTCGATCGTACCAGGGGGTGTCTTGTTTCAACCGTAGTGTCGCCTTCGAGTCCCTCCCTTAGGTATGTGCCTGACCGGGAACGTATCAGGGTACCTTGTTATCAGACTCCGTCTCGACGTGGGTATCATTGTCCTGGCAGAGACGCGTAGAGTCTACACTGGCATATCCTCACGTTCAGATCGTAGGTGACGTGGCCGCACTGCACCTAGTTGGTGACCGTAGCGGCATTGCCAGGACTAACCGAAGAGTCCTAGTCAAGAGTCAAATGAAACGAACATCGGTTCATCAGAACCTGGAACTATGCCACCCTGATTCTGCCAGCAGGCCCCGCGTTCAAGCCATGGAATGCCGGTATTCACCTGATTGATAGACACGTGTCACAGGGGTACGGTTTGGAGGCTTCGTGCACCCGCGGATCTCCGCTTGAGTCTGTTCCTAGGCGTGGTTCTCTCGGCACATGGCAGGCATGTCACCCCCCAGTTTCCCTTGATCCGCTCCGAGTTCCAGCCATTTTGATTATGAGAATTGTGTATCCAAAACTTGACACCATGAATGTAGTGTTGCGAGATGCGCACTGGTGGAACCCCGCTTGGGATTTCTCTTAGAAATAATACTACAACATGCAGTGTACATAGATCGCATACGTACATATCTCACCAAGGTATAAGCATGTCTGCCCATTATATATCACAGGGGCACAGTCATCGCCCGGAACATAGTCCTGCCACTCGAGATACTCTGCTCCTTGTATCTTTGGCAGAAACGTTGAAAGCCAGCAGGGTTCGTTAGGCGTGTTGGAGATACGCCATCACGAAACATGCCCAGGATGTGGTCGACGTACATCAACGCCGTTTCCATTGCTTCAAACGAGAGAGACTTCCCGTCCTGACGCATGACGGTGACCTGGACGACATTCAAAGTTGATCCTTAGACCGACAACGAGCATGAGACGCACCGTGCCTATATAACCAGCTCTCTGCCACCTAGACGCAGTGTCAACCGGACTACGGAAGAGGCTGTGAATGCACTCACTTTTGCTCCGGATTACCCGTATTTGGGTGTGTAAGCAAGTGTGCGGCGAGCTGGTTGTCCAGTCCTGGGTCACGTGCCATCGTGGAGGGATCATCGGGAATATGTCGAAAGATGACGAGCGGGAAGCCGACTTGTCGGAATAGTGGGCACGGGATTCCATGCGTATGTATCGCATGCGATGGTTCGATGACTTTGGCTTCGAACGCGCGGGCGCCGCGCGCTCTGTCGGCGTTGCAGGGGATAGTGACCCCCATTACTTTGTGGGGTGCCACAGAGAGGCCCCTAGGTGGTGCGGGTGTGCACCTAGTTCTGTGGTGCTGCCAATCGGCAGCTTGGCAATCATTGGACTGAAAAGTTGGAAGAAGGGAAGCGAGTAAGCTGCGGCGTATGAGTGGCAGGCCTGAGACTGAAACGTACACAATATATGGAGACTTTGCACCGCGAACAACGCATGAATGAGTTCCACTCGCCTTGCTGGGCACATCGAACGCATCTCACGCTCGACTTCGACCGCGCCGCTGAGCCCATTATCAATGAGGGAAAAGAAGCTGAGACGGAGGAAACCAAACTCTCAGGGGGTCGCCCAACAACACCCCACCATATTTAGTAATTATCGATTCCGTCATCTAGCGCAATTCTGGCGTCGAATGTCGTCGTCCACAAGCTTATGTAGTGGGTCAATTGGGCTCAACGTCGAATGTGTATGGCGGTTGTTGTACCCGATGGTAGTGACAACAAGTTGATCTGGTGCGTTTCGTGTGTCGTATGTACCGCTGAGTGATGCCAACTTGAACTTTAGCCATCCCGGAAGGACTAGTATGCCATACAAAGCCCAAATGCAAAAAAAAACGCGGGATTTTGCTGGAAATGAGGAAGGACACGTGAGATGTTCAACCCTACCCAATATCCCGTGGTAGGCTAAATATTATATCCTCGCATACTATGCCCTACGGTAACTTCGGCACTCCCAACAACTTCGGCAGTCTCTCAAGACATGACATTCCACATTGTCCCTACACCTAGACACTATCTATAGTATATCTTTAGTTACTGCGAACTTGAACGAGTGAAATCGAGGCAGAAATGAGCTCAATAGCTCGAATGTTGGTTGTCACGCTAGTTTGCTGGATTGTCACCCTGCCGACTGGTGCCGAAACGGAGCTTGAAGTTTGCTCAGGTTGCCACATTCCGCCGCAAAGATGACTACATCGCGCTTGCTGGAGTACTCGGAATACCTCGCGACGGAAGAGTTGAAGATTTGAAGGCTCGAATTAAGGACTATCTCGGGGATTCTTTGCATGCAGACGTTGCCCGGAACCCCCGATTTACAGCGCTACTTCAGCCCATAGGAAAAACCCGCGCGCGGAACTCTAATCCATCCTTGAATACTCACCGGTTCCGCCCACTCATGCCACGCCCTCAGTAGGACCTGGACACGGTATATACATACAACACATACAATCATTTTTTGCTATTGGCGAATGACAAATACGGTACATCGTCTACTCATTTCTTGACCTACACCTAGACTAGTACGTTGATACATACGACGCAGCATCTTCTAAGTCACTATGATGTAAATGCAGGCATTCATCTGTTGTCATCTACCTACTACTCACAACATGATGACTACCATCTATTACTGAATACCAGTCTCCGAGTCTCGCAGTCCCGACTCCAGTGTGCCGAGCTGAGTTTGACTTCGGTACGCGTGACCAAATGTGACCTGATGTGACTCTGTGTGACTGCCGAAGTTGTTGGGACTGCCGAAGTTACCGTAGGGCATAGTACCAAAATATGCGTGGAAGTTCTCCCCGCTTTCCCATGCTAATACCGCAAGTGTACAGTGGTCGAGATAAGGCCGTTCTTCCACCCAATCTCCGTCCAACTGGTTTTCTGCAACTTGTTAGCATTGAAAGACGACCATGGCGACGAAAGACGTGCTCAGTTCGGACTTGGACCTGGCTGCTCGGCAAGGGCTCGAAAAGCTTGGCTACACTCAAGAAATGACGAGGGTGCGTATCGTCGAGCGTCCTTGTGCACGGTTAGGGTTGACGATGTTCCAAACCTAGACTCGCGGCTTGTTCCATATTCTTTTCAGTAAGCTGAACCTATTGAGTGATGTCGCCATCATACTCACTGTTGTTGGTCGTTGCTAGTGACGCTAGGTTTGTCTGATCTTGCAACCGAGTATTTAAAGGAGCTGACATGTCGATGATCCCCAGCTATCTTGGCCGTCCGTAAGTTGCGGTAGTGGTAGACGGGCATCACGCTGACACCAATCAAGCTTACGGTCTGGCTGCCCCGATAGCCACTTCTCTCGCCGGAGGTGGTCCAGCGGTGATACTTTGGGGGTGAGCAGGTCCGAACCACTGACTCGTGGGCACCTCACTGACGCTCGTTCCAGGTGGATCCTCGTTTCTGCCCTGACACAGGCACTTGCACTCTCTCTGGCCGAAATCTGCTCCAAATACCCAACTTCGGCGGGCCCATACTACTGGTGTTATCGTTTGGCTCCACCACGCTACAAGCTTATCTTCTCCTGGATCAACGGATGGCTCGGCCTAGTCGGAAATTGGACAGTCACATTGAGCGTTACGTTTGGTATTCCCACATTTCTCTTCCAAAAAGTATGCACCACACTCACGATGTGCATTTTTCAGGAACTGCTCAGTTGATCGTGGCAGGCGCAGGCATTTATCACCCAGACTGGGTAGCCACTCCTTGGCAAACATGTGTGTTCTAAATTGAGTGTCCGCTTCCTTACCCATTCTTGTCCAGATGTGATCTTTTTGGGTGTCACCGCCGTTGCCTGCGGATTTTGCTTATTCCTTAACAAGTATCTACCAAGCATTGATGTACGTGATGCTTAGTCTTTTTTCCGTCGTGTTCGCAAACGACTGTTATCTAGATTGCTTGCGCGTGTTGGACTGGCCTCGGTATCATAGGTCGAGACATGTCGACTGGTTCATGATGGATTTTCTCACGCGATCATGACAGTAAACCTGATATGCCTATCCGCAAACGCAGCCGCGGGCCGTCGCCCAGCGTCTTTTGCGTTGGGTGGGTTCGAGCCCGCTTCTGGTTGGACCCCTGGCTGGTCCTTTTTCATCGGTCTGCTCCCGGTAAGCGATCGTCCTTTTCGAGTATACAGGAAGTTTACCCATTTGGTGGACGTGGATGTTCAGCCTGGTGTGTAGTATTTTCGTTTTGTGTGCTTCACTCAGTCCCTGGTTCTCCAGCGTACACATATGCAGCCATCGGTATGAGTAAGTGCAGATCGAGTCCTATTTTCGATCGTGTTTGAACACTTGCGATAGTCGCGAGTATGGCGGAAGAGGTGCACAACCCCTCTGAGATTCTTCCGAGAGCGATGTCGTTGTCGGTACCTATTGGAACCATCTGGGGCATTGTTTTCCTCCTTCCGATACTCTTTACGTTACCTGATATCAACACGTTATTGCAAGGTGTGTGTTTGTATGGTTGAGTTGCATCTTTGGTTGTTTTTAAGTGCATGCGTGACTTTCAGTTAGTTCTGGTCAACCAATCGGCGTCATGTTCACGCTTATCATGGGTTCCCAAGCTGGTGGTTTTGGTCTGGTGAGTACAACATCAGCCAACGACGTATCCCCATCGCTCACCTTCTCCCTTCAGTGGTTCATCGGTATGTCCTCACTCACCAAAGGACCCTCCAACCCAAGCCTGACGCGACGTATCTAGTCTTTGGCGTCGGCATGTTCTGCTCCATCTCCATTTCCTGCGCAGCATCACGTGCAACATGGGCCTTTGCACGCGACAAAGCGATCCCCTTCCACGTTCACTTCTCGAAGATCAGCTTCCACCTAACCGACGTACCCGTTAATGCCCTCCTGCTCTCGACGACGATCCAGGTGCTCCTCGGGCTCATCTTCCTCGGGTCCTCGACGGCCTTTAATGCGTTCGTCGGCGTTGCCGTCATGTGCCTCGGTGCGTCGTACGCGCTGCCGGTCGCGATATCGCTCGCAGGAGGACGTAGGGGTGTGGCGGATGCGCCGTTCGGACTGGGTGCGGCAGGGGTGATCGTCAACGCGATCGCGGTACTGTGGGTCATGTTTGCGATCGTGTTGTTCTCTATGCCGGCGATCGTGCCAGTGACGCCTGTGACCATGAGTTGAGTATCGAATATCGCATCTCGCGTTTTGTTTTCTCTCTTTCCTCAGAGTAGCAGCTGACTTGGAGGACGTTTTTGCTTCGTTTGGTAGATTACGCATCGGTGGTATTCGTCGGGTTTGCGGTCATCAGCGCGGTATGGTACTTGATCAGTACGTCGTTTTGTGTTCTACGTCGCGTTTTGGCGTGCTGACGACGCGTGCTTTTTGTTCTCCGTGTTTGCCAACTATCAGATGGTCGCTTCCATTACAATGGTCCGCCTGTGCCAGCGATGGAGTCAGATTCGTCCACACCGATCACGTCCAAGATCGAGTGATCGCGACGCGTGGATTGTGAGGCTTATCGGGATGGATCTTGGTTGGTCTATTATTCCTCGTCCTTTTCGTTCAGGTACCACCCAGCATAATCTAGCACAACAAGTTGTATTACATGAACAAGGACACGACTCGATGCTTCCTGCCGATGTATTTCGAGTATTAAATGAAGCGTTGGGTTTGTATCGCATGGAAAAGAACAGAAGCTGCAATCTGAGACGGAAACATAAAACGGGGGCATGAAATGGAGTACTTCGGCATACTTTACGGCCAGGCGGAGAGAACAACCAAAGTCAGTGGGAAAAAAAGGGACGAGTAAGGGACCAAAACCTGTTCGCCCCACGCTAAGCCGTCAACTTTGGAATGACCTTGATCATCTGATCGATGTTGATAAACTGTACCCAAGCCTCCAAATCCTTGGCGTTATCATTCCATATAAACTTGGACTCCTTGGTGCCCCGAAAGAAGGCGCACGCGCACTGATACGTCTCCTCAATGACGGTCCCGCTCCGCTGGACCCCGAGCTGGGCCTTGAACACCCGGAATTCCCAGCCCTGGAGCGGGTGGTCGTCCCCGCGTGCACTCTCGTTGGGGATATTGAATTCGAGACGAGACCAATCGAAGCCGCGGGATTGGCCGACGGCTTTGATGTAGGCTGCTTTAAGCGAGAGAAGGATGCATAGTCTACGGAGGACGACTTCGTCGCCGAGTTCGGGGGCGATGAATGTCAGTTCGAGTGGGGTGAGCTGGAAAGGGCAGGCGACGAACCAGTGCGTGGAGATGGGCGTTAGCAGGCGAGATGCTGTAGACAAAGACAGACGGTACCTTGTGGGCAAAGGATTCGGCGTAGGCAGCTACGGACACGCCTCGGGGCTCAACGCAGAGCTGCTTGACGCCAAGACCGATGTTGATGACTTGTCGTTGACGTCCTTGGGTCATGACCATACCGCACAACGAATTGTCATAGGCGAGGTGGTATCCAATCATCGATTGAAGGAACTTTTCTGGAGGCATGTCGTCGGGGGACTGTTGTGGATGTCGAGGCAAGGGGGGAGGATGGTGAGCGATGCGGGTGATGCGGAAGAAGAAGGTTGGACGGACAGACCTGCTCTATCCAGTGCTTCCCGCTTGGAGTCTCACAATCCTTCCACTTTTGTCTTGATATCCGTCTGTGTCGCATCATGAGGAGTGGTAACATCTGTGATATGATCTGGCCTGTGTACTGACGTGAGCAACGTGCCAGGGTAGAGAACGATAGTAAAAGTAGATAGTTGGAAGAAGATCAAGAGAGCAGACTCACGGAACGATTCAATAGACGTGCAGTCATACTGTATCCTCGCATGCGGCGAACACTCCCTCACGAGATTAAAGCACTTGTCGTATTCCTGCACGAACCAAACGAAGCACGGTTGGCAAAACGGAGCGCGATTCGTCGGGAAAGCCGAGCCGTGTGTGGCGCAGTATGGAGACATAGTACATACCTCTGTCGTGACATCGCGATTGAGCGAGAGCATCCAAACTAGTATGGGGCACTCCATTGGGGTCTATGGGTCGTCTTGGGTGTCTTGTCTATGATATAGGATATGGTTCGTGGAGAGAAAACTGAGAGCGGGACATTGAGCGACCGTGGACCGTCGAGCGACAACGAAACAGATCACCTAGACGATACACGAGAATTCTACAGAGTGTTGGCGATTCCGATGGGAGGAGTTATTCAGAGGGGAGGACGTCCTTGAAGGAGACTGTGTACACGGCTGGAGCATTCCATTATAAAAACTGATTAGAGCAAGCCAATCGTACACGTGCCGACTGCACTGGATTCCGAACACTGGCGACAAGACTTGGTTTTTTTTTGTTTCTTTCTTCATTACCATCACCACCAGTGAGACAATGCAACACACAACCGGCTTATCGCCTACGCCAACGTCGCTCTGTCATCTCAGAAACAAGGAAAGAAAGAAAAGATCCGTGGAACCCGAACCTGCACGGCTTCGTCGGCGGTCGTGTCTGAGACTTGGCCCGGTCCCATCTTCCGAAGAAGACACCGAATCTACACGCCCAGTTCGATTTATTCGATTCTTGGGTCCGCATTCTTCGGCCCCAAACTGCACAGGTATAAGGAATGCAGTCCAAGCCACAACCATCTCGGTCTCTGGAGCCTGGCATGCAGCCGGACGTTCGCAATCCCATGGCTATCAGTACATACGTTGTCGAAATCGAAAGCAGATCATATTCGCACGAGAAAAAGAAAACGAGAAACGTGGTCCCTTGCTTACTTCTATTTTCCACCCCGCCCGACACATGTCTACCTCGTGTACCTGCCCAAACAAGTCGACGTTGGCTCGGAAGCCATGTCTCGGTTTTGGGAAGCGTGGCCATCAGAGCATTTGCATCCGGACGCCTTCCGAGAACATGCCCACCGACACCCAATAGTCGACCCATTGCGTCGCATCAACAGCCGAGATTGGCTCGAGTGTTTGCATCGTCTTGCTCACCCGCTGAGCCACCTCCGTCACGCAGCTCACAAAACCAACCGCCTCCGTCGTCTCCGAAGACCATTCCACCGTTTCAGACGCAGCCGCCTGACGCCGTATTTCCTCATCAGCCTCCGCCAACGAACGCATAAAGTTCAGCAACCTGATGGCGGGCTGCCAAGTAATAGGCGTCGTGAAAATTTATGTGGGGGTAGAAGTAAAATAAAAACTCCGTCAGCGGCCACAAGTCGGACGTTGCGTCGAAAAAACGATCGTTTCTGATGGAAAACTCACCACTCGTCTGATATTGACCTCGCTTGTGTCCACCGCGCACGCGTTCAACCGCGTGACCCATTCATTGAATGGAACCAATGGAAATGTGGATGCCGTCAAGTGCCGCTGATAGAGAGTATTGCTAATAGGCTGCATCAGAGACGCCCATGTGACTGGCCGGGGATGCACCAAGTTTACGACAGTGGGGGGTTCCTCGTCCGCGAACGCCACGTTGAGTATTGTATCGGATACAGCGTGGGGAGGAAGCCAGGACACGACCTTTGTACTGCATTAGCCCATGGGAAATCAGAACTCGTGACTAACTTACCCCGCGGGCTTCAGGAAGTGCACCCAACGCTATGCTAGATTTGACGAACATGGGAACCCAGTTGGTGGTCGACCATGCACCCCGGGGTGCACCACCCGTGACCTGACCGATCCTGAACGACGTTGCCGGCAAGCCACTCATCGCGAGGATCTGTGCGAAATTCGAATTGCATCCAAGGCTGGATTTTGGCTGACGAACAGTCGGTACCCACCCGTTCAGACACATACTTGCTGGATCCATAGCCAGAGCCAACAGCAACCCCCGCATCGAACTGGATCTCCTCCGAAAGCGCTCCTTTACTCCGATCCCATCCTTGCCCCGACAACAAGGAGGACGGGAACAAGAACCTCGGCTTGGTTACCCACTTGGACGCGCGCGCGAGGTCAATCATATATCGCATTCCCCTCACGTGGGGCTCAAATGACGACAGCGGGAGATTGAAATTAAGACGCCACGCATTGTGGATGATCACCGTCACCGAATCGCGAATCTCGGCGTACGTCTCATCGTCGAGCGACAAGTTCGGTTGCGATGTGTCGCCCTCGACGTAAACCAACTTTTCCGAGTCGAGCAGGCTGGTGTCGAGTCCACGGTCCTCGAACGTCATCCGCTGTCGACGCTGGACCGTCCTCCCTGTCTTGGAAGGTCGGTTAAATGCGTACACAATTCCGACGTCCTGGCGGCTCAACAAGGGTGCAAGCAGATACGAC
>JBBPMO010000652.1:0-19382 GCA_038090315.1 Xanthoconium stramineum | reverse complement strand
CCCCTCCGACTGGACTCCACCCTGGGATCTGATCGACCAGCTGAACGTATTCGCTGGGCAGCTCTATCTCAGGGACTACACATCGTACCTCCGACTATGTCGTTTCCTCGACGTACCCACGAAAGAGGCGTCGGACGATACGACGGTCCGACGCAACTTGTTCAACATCCCTGGTAGTTTTGAAGAGATGGAAATCACGTTCTCGAGATCCCCACTTCCTGCGGTGATGGCGCTACTCGCCATTCGGACCCGAGGACGTCCGTTCGCTCATACCCACATGGGCAGAATTCTCCAAGGGCAGGTTCTAACACAGAAGGACTTTGAACGATAGATCACATTTGCAACCTGAACAGCATCTATGTCGCACTTTCGCAATCGATTTCGATGTGGTGAGCTTTACCGCCTGACTGTTGAAATAACAGAAGACTCATGATGCCTTTGCAGCCTATGCCTTCCCATGTTCGTTCTCCCACCATGCGTGTATTTAACATGTATAACATGCATTCATCTGATTCGTCTGTACTTGTTGGTCCCCCGGGTCGTGCGCTATCGATACTACGTATACACTGATTTCTCCAGAACTTGTATTTGTTCGAACAGAGCTAGCATCAATCCATGGATGCTTCCGTCACCCTTTGACTAAGGATGCACAACGTAGAGAAATACAGCAGAAGACCGTAAACAAACATAATATTAGAGCCGCGACCAGATGACCGCGGAAGAGCGCAAACACTGATAGGAAATGAAATAAGTGAGAAGGAATTTGTATGCATTAGGATTTAGAAACTTGGAAACCCATCGCCTCCGCCACATCAGGGTATTGGCGCATGAGATCTTCATCTCCTTTTATTACCTCTCCGCGCTGACGTGCTTTTTGTTGTAGATCCACGCAGTATTTAATCAACGGACGGAGGTCCTCAGATTCATTACCCCTCCTTCTGCGTTTGAGGACATTGTACTTCTTCTCGAGCTCATCCTGAACGAGTTCCGCGAACATTGGATGTATGACCGGAATGTGCCTCTTGCAGGAATCTCTACGAGACAACCTGTGGATCGACATGAATAAAGGAACAGCCTATCCCCATCGGAGTGACAAGACTTACTGATTCCACTCCCTTTTGAGTATCTTGCAAAGGACACAAGAGTTCGTCCTCGATGGTGTCGCTCTCGCCATCACAACGATCTTCGTCGTTCTGCTAGCGACTTTAAGTGTTGGGCGACGCATCGCAGGTCAGACAGTCGAACACACTTTCTCCTCACCGTTCTTCAGTCGTAGTTTCGTACGGCGACTTTGCTGGCCACCCGCGCGTTTTCGTTTCCTCTTGGAAGGGCCGGTAGCACCCATGGACGAAGGCCCTTCGATCACAAAGATGTAATTATTCGGAGGTGGGAGACATAATCCGCCAGGCGGTGGACACGATGGAGCCGAAGGGGACGCTGCTGGGTTTGGGTGCGATCGCCGGGCAAGAGCAGCAATGAAGAGCTGTAGAATTTCCTCGTCGGAATATTTGTCCGGATTTTTCGTGTAAGATTTGCACACTGCATCGATACAAATCGGACCGTGCCCCAGGCATATGGTTTCCTTCTCATTTCTGCAATGGTGAACCGTTGTCATGTCCTTCAAGACAAAATGTGAAGAGTTGTTCCACAAACTACGACACAAACGCACCTCTGGATCAACGACAGTGGGGGGAAGAACGACTTTCCCTTTCCCTTTGTCCGCTACAGTATCTGTGGGGAAATCCTCTGGGGAAAGGGGTGCTCGGACCTCTTGGATCCCGTTCTGACCAACATGCCCTTCCTGGGCGGGTGTTGCTGGTGATTCGGAAGAAGGGGACTGTAACGGAGACTGGATACATCGGTCGTCGTAACCGCGTTCCTCTGACGACAGCAGAGTGACAGTCTCGGCATGAGCGCAGTTTGGCACTTGGAAATTTACAGTCTGATCGTCGTCCTTCTCTTCGTTCGCGGAAGACCGAGACGGGAAAAGTGCATCGCGATCCTCTGGCAGCAGCAGACCAGCAATTTCACCAAACAGGAACGTATTTCGGCGCTTGGGAACCCGAGGCAGTTGGCGTCTGGTCATCGCCATTCTCTTCGTAAGGTACACACTCCCGGAAAAGATCATCCAAAGATGAAGGTTCTTCGTTCCAATCGATATCATATGTCGCTGTATCGAAAGCGAACTCGGAGGACTCGGCGAATGGGGCAGGGATACTGAGATCATCTCGCAATGATCCCAAACAAGGGTCACGTTCAGCAAACGAGCGGTTAAAGTTGTTACGCTCCTGAGAGGATTCTTCAACCTGTTGAACCTCATTCTGACCGATATCCTGGACGGTTGCTGCTGGGGACACGTTGGAGGAAGGGGACTGGATCGGGGGTTGGGCGGATTGGCTGTCACCGCGGCCGCCTGGCGGTAGTAGCGAGGCAGTTTCGACGGGCGCGTCATTGGGAGGATGGTTGGGTGCCGGAAGACCAGTATCAATCGTGGGTGGAGTTGGGTTCGTCGTGGAAGGGACGAAGAAGTCTCGTGCCGTGTCGACAGGGTAGTTTAAAAAGTTGCTGACACCAGCGGTACAGAACAAGTCCGGGGAAAAGGAAGGGGGCGTGTGGTAGGGGTAGAAGCCCGAGTGAGGTTGCGACGAGCCTGTTATGTTAGCCCAAACTCCTCTCCGCGCCTCGTAGGATGAAGGAACGGGGGAATAGCGAAGTCTTGAGATGCGTCTTGGCGCGTCGGTAACCGCGCGCTTGACAAATGAGGAGTCCACATGAGCATGTGTACGACCTGGAGTGGTGTAAGGAAGTTGGACGAAAGTCTAGAGGTAAGGGGTGATGGTAGGGGTGTGGTTCTGGGAGAGTGGAAGAACTCGCGGACCCACTACTTTAAATCCAGCCGTCAAAAACACGGTAGAAAAATCGTTGTCCGTAAGCGCGACGTGTCGCGCCCCGATGCGAAAGCGTTCTCATCGTTAATTTCTGGGGTGCCATCTAGTGTTCGTGTCCATCAAAGCAGCTCTGGAAATCAAGCACGCGCCGTGCCAGGAACTTAGCGGAAGCAATACCCACGTTTGTGGACCCACGGTAGGCGATGCTCCGGAACAAAGCCACGCTGTCGCTTTGGCCGAATCAACAGGCCACCCTGATTGGGGGCTGAGCATCCCATCTTTCCACACTTCCTAAGAATTGAAAGTAGAACGAGATATAGTCCACTGGGAAGTCTGCTAATTTATTCTGTGGACAACCCTCAAGCGAATTTTGCCCTTTCCGAACGCAGACATGTTAGATATAGAACAATTGACGAAATCAGTTCACCCACCTCAAAGTAGACAACCAATAATTGCCATGGTCCGCCAACTAGTCTATTAGAGATGCGCTGGCTTCCGATGCAGAGGAAAGCCAAAGAACGGAATAGGGCAAAGAAGTACCGGCGAATCTAGCGCAAAGCAACCCCAGCTGCACGGACCTTCCTCGAAGGTCCAACCGCCCTAGCAACCGATGCTAACTCACAAAAAATCAGGTGGATAGACGACGCGGAAGACTGCTGTAACGCGCTGACATCAAAGCTCGGCTGAGCAAGTTGCTGCATTCGGAACGTCACTTTGACAGAACCGTGAACTTTTTTCCTCGGAGGTACGCCTTCGCCTGGCATCCAGAACACGCAGGTCGACGCACGGGTAGTTTTGGTTCCTCCGCTGGCTTGCCCACCAATGTTCACTTCAACATCTTCGGGTCAGCATGCATATGGGTACCAATCCAGTGGACACATGCTTACAGTCACCAGCTCGAATTCTCGGGTCGGTGGACCACGTATCAGCGTATCGGGGACAGTCCAAACCAGCTCCAACGGACGGCAACCCCCCGCCTATTCGTCTCTGTGTGCTTCCATGTACAGGTCACCAGACGGTTTGCAACTTTATGAAGGTCTGTCATTCCATGAACGCAAGGGTAATCAAGTTACATACCCATACCTGGTCGCATACCGCAGTTGCAACAAGCAGCGAAAAAGAGTTCAAAATGCGCTCTTTTGCACTCTGACCTGTAGAGAGCGCGCAGAAACCGAGATATAGGTGAGTCATCCAGATGCTGGTAAGACAAAAAACGCGCCAAGAACCGTAAACGTAACCAGAACGCGAGGAATTTCCCGGACGCAGAAGAGGTGCGATGTACGTGCGCGTTACGACGAAGGAGTTGAGGGAGAAAGAGGGGGAAACATTCACCACTCGGGATCACTTAACAGCCTTGTTCGCTGTCTGGTCTCACCCACGACCCATGTGCCACGTGGATACAGTTGCCAGCGCAGCAAAACCATCCAATTTGCCACGGGATTCGCCCCGCCCCTGCCCTCGACAATAACGTTGCACAATGTCGGTAGCAATCTGGAATGTCGATCTCCGCCGTTGTACAACAATGCCTCCACACTGATGCTAATAGTGCAGGTATTGACCGGGGATGTATGATACTGTATCGGTCAGTTTTATGTGAACGTACGACAATGTTAAATGCGTCGAGCTAAAATTAAAACCGTCCAAGGTTTTGGCAAGAAATTGAATCTGGGCAGCCAGGGCAAAAATTCGGAAAAACCACGTTGACTTGCATCATAGTCACGTGCTCCAGCGTTTGTATCGTTGCCACTTATCGCCTTTGTTTCTCGGCCTGGGATTGTACTACGAGATTTCTCGTCCTTGATACCACTAGAAGCCATCCCTCTGCGAGCTCGCACCAATCAGTAAAGCTCAAGGACGGCGATCGTTCGCTCCACAACAATGCTGGTTCTTCATGATATTGATGGCGCCGCAAAATCCCGGCATTAATCTAGACAAACGTGCGCTGATGGTTTGTCTCTTCGACCGCAGTCTGGGTTGCACTTGAGACTCATTACCCAAATGGAAGTTTTAGTGACTCTGCTATAGTACTGACACGTTTCGGAGCAAATAGGACCAGGCCCCTGAAGAGACGAATCAAGTGGTAGTACGGTGGCTTTTCTTTGTAAGTACCTACCTTGGAAAGACCTTACGCCCGAGTGCATTGCGAAACTAGGTAAGACTGAGCCAAAAAAACGAAGATTGGAAACTGACCAGGTACTTACATCTTCGATCTCCATCGACCCAGATCCTGATACTCCCCTTGACAAGTGTACACTGGTCAACTAGGTAACCGTGCTAGCTGACTTTAGCAAGCCGGGGCGGCATCGTTGCTGCATCGGTGTTTCTACGCACCTGAGGTCGCATATATCCTGATATATTCCGTTGCAGTACCGGTGGTGCAGACGATTTCTCTGACTCACCAAAACGAAACAGGATACCTTGTCAAACTCACAATAGTCACCGAGACAGAATTTACGTGTCAAACATCGACGCAGGCACCGTCACTGATAGATTAGCTTACCAGATAACAGATCGTGTGCCAGTGAATAGCTTCCTCATCTGTTCCCTGCAAACAGCAGTTTCGAAGAGACGAAACGACATAGTCTCCTTTGCTCTAGGGGAACTACGAAGACTCAAGGAGAACAACAATCGTGGCATTGCGATGCCACCAGGTACTCCTCACGGACGCTCTCGGCCTGGTTCCGGCCAATCGCTTCCTGAGCTTTTGACTGTATCTCCTACAGTTTCTAACATCCTGGCGGACATGTACACGTTGACCTCCTATATCATTCATCTCACGTCAACAGGGAACCCACATGTCGTCGCCTCCATCCTCTTTCACGTTCTTCCTGAGCTGCCATCGTCGATCACCCGGCGTTGGGCGATAACCCACTCAATGCCCATGAACGTGCCACGATGGCTCGGCGCGCACGGCAAGAAAAGCTCTCCCTGCAGTCAGCCTCGGACCCTATTTCTTCACCTCTGTTCTGAATGCGCTCTGTAAAGCCGGCAAGACGGGCCTCGCGGAGCGCGTCTGGCTCCTTGCCAAGCCAGCCGAGGGAGTCAGCTGGCTTAGAGTCGGAAACGAAGGTGTTGGGTCGTTAAGGGCTAGTGTCTCCCCGTGCATGCGTACACGATCATGATGCAGGTGTATGCGGCAGAAGCTCGCAAGGGCGTTCCTGTGCGCACTCGCCTGCCGGCCGAGTCGCTCGAAGCGAGGGAGCCTCGCTGGCAGCCACGCGCGAATGGCAAGGACAAGGTCAAAGGGTGGGCGCACTACGTGCTTGCAAAGGACAAGATCGCGAGTAGACACCGTTCGAGGAGGACGCTTGGACTCCGTATGGGCACTGTGCTATACCGCTCCATGTTCCGCGCTGCACGCGACATCTACGACACCCTCGCCCGCACCGTCCCGAATGCGCAACCTCGCGTGTACAACCTCCAGCCCGATGCGCGGTTCTTCAACGCTGCGCTGGAGATGTTTGGACGGCAGCCCGGAACGATGTGTCGGGCTACACAGACACGGCCTTCGCATTGGCGGCAGAAGGAGCGGAAGGCGATGATGCGGTATTCGAGGCGAGGTGCCGTACCGCAGAAGTGCAACCCGTTTTTGCAGCGAGTCGTGCATGGGATGCTGGACGCTGGATTCGAAGTTCCGATGGCGTATAGACGGCTGTCCCTCGGGTCCTGGCTGTATTCGTCGATGAACTGAGCTAGCGCACTGCAGGTGAACCGCCAGCCACTTACATTCTCGAGGCCGAAGAAGCGATTTTTGCCGCATGTCTTGCGAACACACAAGGAACGTGGTCTTCCCATTCAGCGTTCAGAGTGGAAGAAAACGGGTCATGGGTAGCGATCCCGTAGACGACGTTGTTGGGACTGACGAAGAGGAAGTTTGGAGCCTCTCAACGGACGTGAAGAAGTATGCTAGCGTGTATAATAAGATAGAAAATCTATTGCATTGGCTAAGGTATTACCGAGCGAAGTCCTGGCACGTCGTTCACTTCTACTTTTCGGAACGTCAGTACCATCAACCGATTCGTGATCTCCCGTTCCTTGCATTCCTCGCCCGCCCTCGTGAGCGTCTTCGCGATCTCGTCCCCAAACGCGACCAACTCATCGCGACTAGACGGCCGGTGTCCGTTTTTGATGGCGACGGCGACAACAACACGGCACCCCTTCTCGAGATCGCACCGCGCAACGTCCGCGGGCGCGACGCCTCACGTAAGCTGCACCTCCTTTGGCGCCTCACCGCCCCTTGCACCCTTTTTCACCGCACGCCGCATCTCACGGTACCGCGCGTCGATCTCCGCGCGGGTCGTGATGCGAACGATCGGTCGCGGGGTCGCCGTGACGAGCTCTACAACGCCGCGCTGGCCCTGCGGTTGTGACGACCCGGCATGCGAGGCGAGGGGCTCTTCGAGGGCGTGCTTCCGGGGCGAGAGTTCGTTCGTGGACGGGTCGAGGAGGTAGACGTGGGAAAAGGGGATTTGGCGGTTGGTTGGGCGGCGGGTGAGTTGGGATGGGGTGTCGTCGCGCTCGGGTAGGCTGGGGGGTGTGCAGGGGCGCGGGAGCGGGTTCAAGGCGTCGTCAGGCGGGTGGGGGAGCAGGGTAGGAGGGTAAGACGCAGAATTGGGGTTTGGTGGCGATGGATCGGTCTAACTGTGGTATTTGCATTTGGGGAATGCATAGCGCGCGGATGTAGCTAGTAAATCGTCTTGGTTTCCTTTTCGTCGGCAGAACAGACGAAGAACTTACACAGATAAGTCATGCACGTGGCCCAATTTGAGCGGTTGTTTGTACGTGTTATATTTACAAGGTCTTGAACAACAGTTGTATACAAAATTAACCGTACATATGTACAGCTTGCACACTGATCGATGATCCTCGAACGACGATGTCGTCTCCATTCGATGGTGGTATTGCAGCATCGGAATATGTTATGACCCATGTGTTTCTACCTGTTCAACTCGGCCAAAACACCCATCTCTTCTCCACCCACGAGGGAGATCTTTCACTGGTTCGTGCAGTGTGCGCCGCTGCCCACGCTTATAGCACGCACGTCTACGAAACCTCTGAGGATCTGTGGCATTGCATCACAAAGATGCTGGACAACTTGCTAGCCTCCGTTCAGTCTGAGCGTCTGGACAAGCACCGTACCATCTCCCAGCTGCGTGGAATGCAGACAGGAGGTATGCTTACAGTTGTTGTGGAGGTCCATGCTGACAATCTATAGATATTCTTGTGTTTTTCGTCCGCCCTCAAAACGCCGCAATCGTCCTCACGAAGCGGAATGAATGCACGCTGTGCGAGTCCTTTGAGGTATCTCCAAGCAGTGATGCTGTAGAGGGGACATCTGGATCCCTGATATGCTCATATCCCTCGTCGGCTGTCGAGGTGCCGAACGAAGTCTTTGAGAATGAGAACGTCCAACTCGAACTTGCCCATTTCCTCTCTTGCCCCGACCCAGTCGATTCAGACATCCGACCTCCTTCTCCTCGTTCACAGTTTATTACCGCATTGCTTATGGGTATTCTGCGAGCTGTTGGTCGTGCTGTCGACACCCACCGTATCACCAAACGTGTTCGCGACAAAGCTGACGGTCTTTACAGCGGAAACAAAGGTTGGCGCCGTTCGCCTCTATGGCTTCTCATCAGGATCGCAATTCAGATGTCCGTTGATCGTTCTCCTCTTGGATGTGCCTCCTACAAGAGGTTCATGCTATACTTCATATGCACCCTTACCAGGGATGGAAATAAGGCCTATCTTCCCAATGATCTGCTACAGCTTATGTCATCCAAGATCCTCCGACGCTTAAGCAAGCTTGATTCTTTTACTCCTGACTGGCTCTCCGAAGTGGCACTGAAGGTGTGCCACGATCTTGGGGATACCCTTGACTCCAGGTTGAAGCATCTGAACCCCCCCACATCTCCGTTCCGGAATCCTTCCCAGGATCAACTCATCAGAGACACTCAAACTTCACTCCTTGACAGTAGAGAATACATTCGCAATGCTCTTGCGAATCCCGCTTCGGAGGTACTCGATACCCCCTTCCGTCCCTACTGCGCTCGCCGAGACACATTCGAAGATTTGCTGTCTTCGAATGACCTTTGTTCTGACAAGGAATATGACGTCCACCCTTTCGTTATGTGTGACGTGGAACGATTGGTTGAGCAAGGAATCGATGACTGGCTTGCGTGTGTCACGAATGTGGATGACGCATGTGCACAACTCGAGATCTTGATGGACAAGTACATGTGGGAAGCTCAACAGTACCCGTGCTCTAATCCAGAAGACAACTCCATCAGATTTCTGACTCAAATTGAGCTTTTGATTGCCGTGGACAAGTTGGTTGTGAAGGAGATCCCCATGCTTGCCGATTATTCCCCTGAAGTTCCGGTGGACTTTGACGGACTGCTGTTGCGCAAGACAACGAGCCTGCATCGCCTTTTCTGCGTATCCCAGTACCTCTCTGCACGTCATTCTTGCGCGCATCCTGGATGGTCGGTTTTTTCAACCGAATTCACTGAAGACAGCTTCCCCATCCGTTATTATAACCAATCTATGCACCTTCAGCAACTCAAGGCTCGCATCGAAGAAGATGCGATGGAAAAAGCCTCTCAATCACCACTGCCCGCCTCACCATCGCATGCCAAAGCCGTCGTATTTGAACTTCAATGCCCGGCATGTGTTCGTATCTGGCGTTCTATTGTGACCCGCCTTTACCAGCCTTGGGGTGACACAGGAATCTCAGGACTATATGTATCATACCATCTACTTCCGGAGGACCCTGCATTGCAGCCTTACTTTCTCGAGCACCAGGGGCCACGCCCCTCCTTCGAATGCCACTGCGCCTATTTTTATCAACAGAGTTCCCATTCTACCAGTGGCCCTGAACTATGTCATGTCGTTGGATACAGTGCCTTGGAGTCTGACGCCATACAACTAGGAGAGAAACGAACGAGCTGGAATTCACGGCAACCTTCTTTAAGTTTGGTCAAGTATCCCTTGCATTCATGGCAATTTTCTTTAAGTTTGGCTAACTATCCCTCGCGCGGGGACTTGGATAAATATATATCTGGCACCTGGCACACGTCGAACGACATCTTGTCTGCACAAGCGCAGTGTCCCACAGATTTCACCCTCGACGAATTCATATCATTTGCACATTTGCGCAGCAGCGGTTCACTCCAATGGTCCAATATCCTCCAGGGACTCCGCAGTAGAACTCTCAACTTTCGCCATCGCGAAGTCCATTACCTACTTGCCCATGCTGCCTTCGAAGTCGGTCCGCTGGACCTGAATACGGGGACCTGGATCTGGCATCAAGAGCTTCAAGACCCATCCTTTTGCAATGCCCTTCTAGGCGAGCTTGAAAGTTTGTTCACGGAAGTAGGCGTTGGCTCAATTGATGGCGTATTCATGGATACCATCTCTTTATTGCTCACTCGGGTTCTTGCATCGAGCCCCGGCGAAGACGTCTCAAGGCGAGCTATTACCCTTCTTCGCAGCGTATTCAAGAAGACGTTCGTTTGGGTGCAAGAGATAGCATACGACTTGACAAGGGCGCCCACAAACAGAGAACGTCAGAAACTGTTACGCGACATGGCTGCCACTTGCCGAAGCACATTTAACGTTGACCCGCCTACCTTCCAAAAGCTTCTCAATTCTGCGGAGGACGTCGATGCTGTGCTTTCTTGTGCCTTCTTTATACATGCACTGAAACGTATGTCTGGTGGCTGAATGTTGGGTATAAATTCACACCCAGCCATTGTCAACTCTTTAGAGCTTGATTTGTGGGAGCCGGATAACCGATATTCGCAAATGCTTCTTGATCGAGATTGTCGTCTCTCTCTCGCCATCGAGAAGGTCTTGATGGACGCAGCTACTGCAGATGCATCCAACTACGGCATTGACCTCGCGGTTGCCAAGATTTTTACCAGCTATAAGCCAGGTATTCACCGATGGGAACAATTGCAGCATCCAAATGACTGTTGGCTTATATGCAAATCCAAAGCAGCTAGAGACCAACCTTCACAAACAGTTCACATCAACTTGTTCGATGGATCACTTCGAGTGGACGGTCAACTATATTTGCCGCCTGGAAATGAAAAACTTCCAGAATTAAGAAAAATCTTTTATGATGTGCGTACATGTGCAGTTTCTGATGTATTGAGGTGCGATCCTAATCATTGTTTGCATGGTGCAGCAAACCTTCCATGTCACATCGCCTGGTCTTGCTGAAAAGGATTTTGCGACCATGACCCACATATCATCCGAGCACAAGGTAACTCCCCGACCCTACACAGCATATTCAAAATAGTTCAAGTTTCCACAGGTGCACTTTATGCTGCGAGATGACGATCTGGTGCTCCAAATACGAGGCAACCAACAAAATGAGATACTCGAGCTGATTCCCTCGAACATACTGAAGAAAGACCTTCCATCAGCCCTCGTCTGTGGGTATATTCACTGGTTGAACTTATCTACATCAATCATCGAGATACGCCCATTCGAACAGTTCTGGAAAGAATCTTCTGAACATTGGAGAATTGATTGTAGCACGTTGGGGCAATACCGCGTATACAAAGGTTGTGAGACGCTTGTGGACGTCCGAAGCACAACTTGGGAAATGCTTTCCGACTGCTTTCAAAGTTTCAACGTGAAACCATATTCGACCAGGGCTAGTGCAGTTTGGGGCGACGAAGATTCAGTCTCGGATCTGCTAATCTCCACGTACTCCATCGACTCTCTCCAACCCCTGCGATTGTCTGTTACCCTTTGCCACTACGGCTTGGCCTTTTTTGTCAACGAACAGGGTGAACTCGAGTCCTGTGACTTCAAGGACATGATTTACGACGAGGATCAATGTATTGGAGCGTTGTTTGGTTCAAAGGACTTTCTGGTTCTTCGGCCAAAAACACACCTTGCAGGGTCTTTCATACCGGAAGCACTCATTCCCAGACGAATTCTCGTGCGGAACCGACCTCCAGACAATCGTGAAAAAATATCAACTCGACCCGACGGCGATGGACTGTTATATCATGTCTACGACGTGGATACCGAGTTGGGTTGCTTGGTGGGGAATGGGAGCTTGGCGAGTACATACTCTCTTGGTCATCTGCATGCCACAACTAGAGGCGATCGACCCGATCCGCTGACGGGAAAAACGAGTCTTCATGCAGCACTTTGTCTCTTGCAGTCGGCTGCCTGTCGGTCAACAATGAAGCTAAGAGCCCTCGACAATAGCTGCTTTACGAACCCAGTGGGGTGTCCTCAAATTGGCACCGCGAACAGGGAGATTCAAAATGGGTATTACTGTGCATACAACCCCGGTGAGGTTCCTGTGGACATCAAGCGCATTGCGCGACAAGTTGTATATCCATTTCGCTCCACTCAACCAACCTTTATGGAAGACTGTGTCGATGCGGTCTACTCGACGCCAGACTCGGACTCGGACTCGGATGTGGATCTCAATGATATCTTGTTCAGCGCAGCGTCGACTGTTTACCGCTTGTCCATTGATGCACCCACTGTGAACACTATGTTCGAACACTGGGCGGAACTGTGGGTCAATGCTTCTTTAACGACCCAGGACAAATCGGAGGTGTGGGCGAAACCTGGTTTTCTGCAGACACTAAGGAGCATGGCACACGACATCTTGGAGAAGAGAGAGGGAACCCGTGTGCAATTCCAGCTACTATTCCTTCTTCCTACAACAGTATACTATTCACCATCCCATCAAGCCGCCTTCTTGTCGATGCTTATAGCATTCGCTATGCAAATGAAGTCCCATTTGGGCGACCCACAGATCCATGCTGGTTACAATATTTCGGATGGCTACCATCCCACCAAGCAGGTCTTGCGGGATCTCTTCCAGAGGTCTCAACCCCGGAGAAAATGGTGGTCAGATTCCCAGGATGAAGTCGTGGAGCATCTGCTTGAGAATTGGCCATGCGATACCCCTCCAACTGTCGCGTTGGATTCCAGTTATGATGTCGCAGGTTTAACGGCCCGCATTCAACGACTGTTCTCCAGCTGTTACCGCAACTTCGAGCTCAAGGAACATCTCATGCGCATCCTTCAAGTTGCAGGACATGGGACACCTACTCATCCACGCCCGATCCCGCCATCAGCATATATCTCCAACGAGCGTTCCCAGTGGCGGGTCACGCTCGATAAGCTGTTTTCCAAACGCGTGGCGCCAGAATTACCATCGTGCTGCACTCTACCCGGGCCGCCCAGCTACCAGGGCAACAAGACACGTAAACCATCAGATGATAGGCCCACATTGGATCAGTTATTCTCCTCCCTCCATACCAACTCCCCATTCCGACGCGAATACCTCACCCTTCTGGAAAAGAGTGCAGACACGTGCGGGGAATCTCGACCCACTCATAGAGTGGCAGCGAAGAGCCACGTCGGTGCACTCCAGAGGCATTATGTAGAGTGTAGGACCAGGTATCTGGATGCTCTGGACATCCTCAAGAAGAGTCTGGGTCCAACAACTGATCATGAACGAACACTCCAACGATTCGGTCACTGGCCGCCGATCACCGCTGATGTGCTCTTGCGATATATTGCATCTACCGCGCCGATCCGCCGATCCGCACAATGGAAGACATGCCTAGTATCGTTAGCTCTACTCCTTTTGGAGCTCCAGCGTGCCCGGAGGCTGCTTCGGTTCTGCCTTGATGGTCTCGAAGAAGAGTTTTTGAACGAACTAGACAATGAGCAATGTGACGGGTGGAATCCTGAAGAATACCCAGATTGGTTGCTAATTCAGGTGTGTATCTACTATTCGTGAGTTCATCTCTACTTATGTCGTTTCTTGTCTTTATCAGGTTCAAGGAAACTTTCTCATTCGGCGGGCTCAGGCAGAAGCTGCGATGGAACTAATGTCGCCACATTCCGAGCAAAACACTGTAATGCAGGTCAAC
The DNA here is from genome assembly GCA_038090315.1 of Xanthoconium stramineum. NCBI lineage: Eukaryota > Fungi > Basidiomycota > Agaricomycetes > Boletales > Boletaceae > Xanthoconium > Xanthoconium stramineum. The sequence goes on along the minus strand of JBBPMO010000652.1, from coordinate 5,575 downwards.
ATGGGCGAAGGGAAGTCGTCCGTGATTGTCCCGATCGCAGCTGCTGCTCTTGCCGATGGCGAGCAGCTTGTCCGTGTTATTATTCCGAAGGCGCTGACGGCCCAGATGTTCGAGTTACTGGTTGCTCGTCTTGGCGGGCTCACTAACAGGCCAATATATCACCTGCCCTTCTCTCGGAACACCAACATTTCTCGCCGGGAGGAGAGCATTCCGGTTGATAAACTACAAAAGCTCATGTCTCAGTGCATGAGCGAGCGTGGGATTCTACTCGCACAGCCCGAGCATGTTGTTTCGCTCAAGTTGACGATCGTAGAGGAACAGATACGTACGACGAAATTTATGACCGACACGTTAACGAAGCTTCGTGAAACGATTCACCGGCACGCCGCGCCGATTCTGCTGCTCAAGTCGGTGCGTATGGATAGTTATGTATCGATGTTTTTGTGATCCGGCTGATTATTCAGTCACAGTTAATGCCGGAAGACACCCTCGTGGGCAGCGTACTTCGATGGCTGAGCCAGTCACCCAACCACCCAAGAACAAAGGGCGTCATTAACACTAAGGCTCGCCGTCGTGTCCAGGTTGTATCTGGAAGCACGGCTGCCAGTGAGTGCCACCAGTGGGCCGACCTTCAGAAGTGGATTCATTCCCATGTTCGGGATATCCTGGATGAGAGTGACGAGATTCTTCACTCCCGATTCCAGTTGACTTACACAATTGGCCTCGAGCAACACATGGACGGATACCCTGACCGATGGACCATTACTCAACAAGTCCTCCAGCTTGTAAAGGATCGCGCTCACACCATCTCAAGAAATCACCCCAACTCCGTAGAGTGCGAACGCGGCCCGCCTGGGTCGTTTCCACACATCCATATCGTGCATTCCTCCGATATTGATCAACTCCTGATATCATTGATTGTGGAGGACGTGATGGCTGGATGTATTCCTGATTTCGACTTTCAACACGTTTCCCCAGAGTTACGTGGTGCAATTCGCAGCTTCATATCGGACGGAGATGTTTTCCAAATTCCCGACACTGTAAAGAGGGTGGAAGAGTATGCCAGGTGTTCTGATCAGAGTCGCCTATGGAATGGACTCTTACTACTCCGTGGTCTGCTGGCGTCCGGCATCCTTTTATTTGCCCTTGCGGAGCGGAGGTGGCGCATTGACTACGGCCTTGTCTCGCAGCCGCAACACGAAAAGTATTTTGACCGTTCGGCCAAGTCACCAACCCCCACAACGCTTGCCGTTCCGTATCGGGCCAAAGACGTCCCAGCACCCAACTCCCAGTTCGGTCATCCAGATACCACCATCATTCTCACGTGCCTCTCGTACTATTATGCAGGTCTCACCGAAGAGCAACTGAGAAAGTCTTTCGAAATTCTGCTGGACGAAGACGATCCATCCATGGAATATGCATTCTGGATCAAAGATTATGATTGCAAGAGCATTCCGGACTCACTTCGGAAACTCAACGACATCAACCTCAGGTCATCGGAGCAATGGGACAATGTCATATTCCCACTCTTCACTCGGAACCAAGCTGCCATAAATCTCTACCTTTCAAGAGTGGTGTTTCCGCAGGAAGCGAAAGACTTTCCCTGGAAACTCTCTGCGTCTAGTTGGGACTTAGTAGAGAAACGGGAGAAACTTGTAACTGGTGAGTGAATCCACTGTTTATCACCTGCCGTTCGATCTAGTCACCCAACCAAACATCAGGATTTTCGGGAACGAACGACACTAGATGGCTATTACCCATGTCTGTTTCGCAGATCGACCTTAAGCATCAGCAGGGAAGTAATGCCAGGGTACTCGCATACCTTCTTCAGCCAGAAAACGACTTCTACATGGTTACTCACGAAAATGGTGGACGTCAGACCACGGTTGAATTCCTCCAATTGATTACGACGCAACGACCCGAAATTCGTGTTCTCTTGGATGTTGGTGCACAGATACTCGATTGTTCCAATCGCCAAGTAGCTGAGAAATGGCTCGATGTCACCCGCGGTGCCACCGGTGCCATCTATTTTGATGAGAGCGATGTATTGATGGTACTCACACGAGATGGCATTACTCAACCATTCCTATCGTCTCCACTTTCTCAACAGTTGGACCGCTGTGTCGTTTACCTGGACCACGCACACACAAGAGGTACTGATATCAAGTTCCCTGTTGGCTCACGAGCGGCTGTCACACTGGGTCCCAAAGTGACAAAAGATAGTCTGGTACAGGGTTCGTTTTAGTGTCCTCGTTCAATTCCTAAATCTCACAGCTGGTGGCATGTAGGTTGTATGAGAATGCGCAAGCTGGGTCGCAGTCACTCGGTCACGTTTTTTGCGCCGCTTGGGGTCGACCAGAGCATCCGCGCGGTTGCAGGGAAGAAAGACTTGAATACCCAGGTCACCACCGTCGACGTTTTATGCTGGGCCATACACGAAACTTGGACCGATATTCAGCGGTGGGCTCCTTACTGGGCCCAACAAGGCATGAACCATAAATCAAGATATGATGCTTTGTCCCGGTTCTGCAACAACGAGGTCACGCCAGAGCAACTTTCGCATGTGTGGCTTCAGCAGGAACTCAAATCGCTGGCCGATCTCTATGCACCCTGCGACGCTGGGACCGCCGGGAGTGATTTGTCAGCACTGGATTCAGGGATTCGGCAGCGTTGCAAAGATCTTGGGGTTCTGTCACTTCCCAGTGCGCAGATGGACGAAGAACAGGAAAGGGAAGTCAACCGTGAGCGGGAGCGCGAACGAGAGGTGGAGTTGCCTCCCAAGGCAATACCTACAAGACATTTCCTTCATCCAGATGTTGTGTCCTTCGTCCAAACAGGCACCATGTCTCCATTGCACTCCGGCAGCGCATTTCTTCCAGTCTTCACAACGCTGGAAAAGAGTTCGGCAGCTACGCGAGAAGCAGATGTTTGGAGCTCGTCTATCTTGGCAACGACGGATTTCTGCAGGACGATCGAGCCCGAGTCAACTCAAGGGACCATTGATCAATATCTCCGGCCGGTCCAGTGGATTCTCTCCAGTAAAAGGGACCAAGTACTCGTTCTGTTGAGCCCATACGAAGCCAACAGCCTGATCCCAGTCATCAGGGAGAGCAAACATGTGCACCTCCATGTGTATGCGCCCCGCACATCGCAGCGGATGAAGCCATCCGACGATCTCATGCTTTATCCTATCCCTCCTCTCCCCTCTGACTGGACTCCACCCTGGAACTTGATCGACCAGCTGAACGTGTTTGCTGGGCAGCTCTATCTCAGAGACTATACATCATACCTCAGGTTATGTCGTTTCCTCGACGTCCCTACGCAAGAGTCGCCAAACAATACAGCAATCCAGAGAAATTTGTTCAACATCCCTGGCAGTTTCGAAGAGATGGAAATCATGTTCTCCGGGTCACCGCTACCCGCCGTGATGGCGCTACTTGCCATTCGTCGCAGAGGACGACCTTTTGGACGGTCGCACATGGGCAAAATCCTTCAAGGGCAATTTATGAGAGAGAAAGACTTTGCCAAACCAACGTCAGCCGTGTCTGATCGCAACCCCGGCACCATCGTGCACTATAGGCAGACATCACACGACCGCCGCGTGCTCCCATCACCTTCGGAGAGAGAGAGTAATGATACAGGGTCGTCAGCATTACCCCGATCACACAAGCGGGCATTGGACGCGGCGGAAACTTCTGAAGCTGATCTCGAACCGCCGCAAAAGCGCCTGTGTACGAATGAGTAAATGTGGTTCATTAGTGGTGGGTTCTCTGACAACAAAACGTCGACGGAAGACTCATCGTCTCCTTTCCAGCCTTCAAATTCAAAACACGTGTCGGTTTTCGTAGTGTCTGTCTTATTCAGCTCTTACTCGTCATTTCCTATGCATACGCCTCTTTTTACCTGACACACTTAATTGAGTTGCTCCTTCTTGGTTTACCAATGTACATTTGAATTCTACATGTGCATCATGATGATATATATAGACGTTTCGTGCACAGGGAACGCCCGACACAGGAATCGCGGGTCAAGCGGTTGTTTGTATGTGTTGTATTTACAAGGTCTTGCGCAACACGTACACACAAAACCACCACCGCGTTTTTCCTCCGCTTCGTCGAACCTCCCCAATAAGTATGTTCCTCCCATCACGTTCATCCGGCGTGAGTACCCTCACCTTACATCATTTCCCTCTTCCTTCACTCGACATGATGATATCCCAAATATACACGTGTACGAGCGCGGGGACGTATGTCCAGTCTCTCCTTCGTTCAGCATATAACCTCGTCTTGAGGCTGTATGCATATACGGACGCAGGGGTAGGCGCTTCTGCGCGATGAGAACGTGTGGTTATAGTTATTTGATCGATCTCCTTCCCCTTTTATCTCTTCACAACCACTTTTCTTGGTACTGGGTGCTGATGACATTCACAGGACACGATGAGGCGGATATGATGGATGAATCGCTTGTCGACGAGAGGTGAGTAAACATTCTCGGCTTTTGCTCTTTTGTTCGTCCGTCGGTGGGATGAATGGAATATATTATTAAGTGCGGGGAGCCCAGTGCTCCAGTCTCTCCTTTGCTCTGCTTGCTTCCTCGTCTTGAGGCGGTTCGCAAACGGGTGGGGGTGCAGGCGTTCCGCACAATGAGGCTTTCAAGTTATAGTTATTTTGACCGATCGACATTGTGCCCTCATAGAGTGACTCGATCGCTAACCATATACTCCAGGGCTCGGTCGATAAGTGAATGAGTTGGGAAGTGTGCTAGTATGTCCTGTGAACTTAAAGTATGGTAATAATGCCTGTCTATGAAATCCGAATCGATGCCCTAAAAGTGACTAGCTGAACGTATGATATGGTTCCTTCCAGTATACCTTGCGCGCAGATTATGACAGTCCGCTTCTCTCCCGCTTTTGTTCTCGCCTGAATGCGGTTATCCGTAGCAACCACGCCAGGTTTTCATATACCACAAACGTGACGCACGTCCCAGGGAGGACGCGAACGAAATTCGTCCCAAGGCCGCGGTAGAATCCCTTGATCCCATCGCCTTGCCACGTTCGCTTAATGGTGGTAGGGATATCAGGGTATAAGTGTGTTGTAGCATTATTCTGTGTGGTCAGAGAGAACGCGTGAGACAGAGACGAACAGGAGGAGACGGGCCGCACTTGTAGGCGTGAACGAATGACTTGGTATGGATACGTGATCGCAAGCGCAAACAATTTGCTCGCACCGGACATGACGGTATAGGCCGTGTTCGACTGCGTGTGACGGCGAGAGTGAATCATCGACCAAGCGCACATCAATACTTGGTATACATACGAGTTTATCGTCCTCTGGAGTCATCGTCTTCCCAGCCCTCGCAAACTGCCTTCGCTTTTGCTCGAATCCCCAGCGCTTCAACTCTTCGTAAGCCATGAACTGGACAGCGCCGCTGCTGACGCCAACGAGAGCAAGCGATGTTCCCCTCCATAGACCACGTATGCCCTCTGAGTTGTATATCGACGAGAAACCGTCTGTTACGGAGACGCCTGAGCGCGTGTTATGTACCGACACGATAAGCACGCACGCCAAAGCCCCCT
>JBBPMO010000651.1:6105-19386 GCA_038090315.1 Xanthoconium stramineum | reverse complement strand
TCCTGTGACCGTGACTTTACCGCCCTCCGAGTTGGCGACGGCCCCGGATACGACACCCATGATGCCGCTGTTGCCGCCGCCGTATACGAGGGGTCTATTTGCCGCTACGAGCGCATATGCAACGGCTGTGTGGAGCGTATCGAGTCACGCAATGGTGAGAGGTTGTCACGACGAGAAACGTTTATCCAGCAAGACTTACATAGTGCAGCCTGCTGAAAGGTCTTTTGATGGCCAAGGGAGGAAGCACAGTATACTGCCACTGCGCGTGGTTCGGATGGGGCAACCGTGGCTAGCTCAAGCTGTTCATTGAGGACTGGGGACTCTCCAGCGGAGGGTTCAGAAACAGTAGCCATAAGGTGAGAATGTCAGTGGGAAAAGACTGAAGGTCGGCTGGAGGAGATGCAATTAGACCATGGTTATATTTGCAGCGAAAGACGACACCATCGCCTGTCAACTTGATTTAGTATTTAAAACGTACGAGTGACGTAAGGCTGAGAGTTGTGGCAACATTGACGAGCCGCCATCAAAACGACTCGGACAACTTGATCTTGTCAACGTCGTTGGAGAGCTAGCAGAGGCCGAATTTTACATTGAGATTTTTATCTTTGGGTATTCCGATATCCTCCGTCTTCATTCCCGGCCACTATCAGTGTCTAACCATCGTTCCCCCTCAATCATACGCCGAGGACAGGGCTTACCCGACATTCAATCTACCGGGATCCAGTGAATGAAACCATGCGTGAAGTGAAGAACGTGACAGAATGACATCGGTATCCATCACCTCTTCTCCAGTGTCCTTCTCCCTCTGAAATTGCATTCCACGAATGCAGGGAACGACACCTACGTCGACGGCAGGATCATTTCACAGCAAATCCATCATGCGTCGACACCCATTCTCCAAAACGCGGACACGGTGTTGTGTGCGATGCAATCCCTGCGTTCTCTGCTCTCACATGAGAGGTGACATTCGCGATCAGCCAACTCACGTTGGATGAATCGCACTTCGTGCCCTTGATCCAGTAATGGTTTCCTGATTCGGTTCATTCACGCCTGTGAACCCTACTTCAGCCATCTAAATCCGTGGAAGATTACGGGGCCAAAGGTAGAGGGTATGGACGAGGCTGATGTGAAGGCGTTCTAAAGGGTAGTGGGGCACTGAAACACGGGACTGGCGTGCATTATCAGGTTCGTCTCGTTATCCGTCATATATCATACACTGTGACCATATTGGACCAATACCTCTACCCAGAAAATTAGCTAGGTGTGACGGGGGCCGCAGAGGATGGCGCTGCAACTGGGTTGCCCATCTTTTTTTCGTCCCTGGAGACGACATGCAAATCCACGACAACGATGACTCTAGAGAGAGATATCGTTAGCATTCCATCATCAAATTGGAGAAGGGACTTCCTGACCTCATATCCCGTAGAATGGTGCATGTGACAGTATCAATGACCACAACCGTGAACTTGGTGACGTCACCAAGACAGACAAGATCATTGAGGTGCGTCGCAAGCACAGCGCGGACCCAATGGACGCCATCAGAGACGACAACACGGTACCTGTCCTGGGTCTGTGCCGTCCTCGTCGTCTGCTTTATCTTCCGGATGGAGAGCAATTGAACTGCGTAGCCCGAGCCGAGTTCGTCAATCTCGTCAAGAGGGGCTTGGTTGAGCCATGCACAAACGCCCGCTGAGAGTGGGTACATGGTGGTCAGAGACGGTTATTCGCCTAACTTCAGTGAGTAGTCTTGATAATCACCTAACCGAAGCCATATGCACAGCCTGTCCTCCGCACCAACACCGTTGTTGCCAACTTCCCAGTGCCGGTATTCTCGGGCCCAGAACTTGGTCTAGAACATCATTGCTATTGAATTCACTTCCTCGATATGGGGACTGATCGAGTCTGCTCAACCACTTGGTACGCCTTGCTGGTACACAACCCGTCTTCTGGTCACGTTCGGACCCACCGTCAATGCTCTCGGCCTTCGCTTCAGAGTCATCTGGACTAGTCCAGTCTGTCTCTCATTTCATTCGTTGGCTCCAAGGACACACCATGTTCGTCTGAAACCAAATTCAACCTGACACGGTTACCCTTCACCCCTTCATGTAATCCCGAATCTTGTCTAGCCTTCACGGTTCATCCATCGAGCAAACCGATTGCCGCATCTCGTCAAGGATGTAGTAAGAGATCTTTCCAGGGATGACTTCGGTCTAGAAGATGTCCAGCACATTCCAGTACCTGATGTCGTGTCTCCAGATGGGTTCGGCGTTATTCATAACCAAATTCCCTGCTTGATCTTGACATAGCCTTTCCAGGGTTATTTACCCGTGTCCATGCCCCGAGCTGCCTGACAACTCAAAGTTGACCCAAGTTGGCTGATCGTCGTCGGCCGTCAACAAACTGGGACCGATGATGCGCAGCCACGGGTTAAGGCTGCTGACGGGTACCTTCAACTTGAAGGTGGGCCATATCATGTTTGGGAGGAACATGAACGCAAGTCAGCACAAAATATAAAATGATAGCATTATGGTATCAAGCCACAACGACTCATATGTCAGTGCAAAGCGCAAAATAGTAATGTAGTCACTCCTTCGTCATGTACCCCTCCAACCAAGCAACGCGCATATACCAGCGTAAATAACCACGTTCAAAGTGCACGACGTGCATCTCGCGCGTCATGTTTTGAACACGACGATGAGCACGAGCAGCACGAGAATGAGCAGTCCGATGGTCACCGTCGAGGCTAGCACAGACAGCGTGAGCACTCCATGTCAGCCAGACCCACACACGCGCAGAACGCACCGTTTTCCCGTGCCCCTCGGGCAACACGCGCAAGCCGCCTCCGCGCGCCGGTCATGCGCGCGTGCGTCCCCTCCAGCTCGGTATCGAGCGCACCGAGCAACCCCGTGTGTACCTCGAGCTCGTCGTTGATTTGCAGCGAAATATGATGTTGGCGGTGGATGGACGACGAGAGGTGATCCAGCCGCGTGTCTTGGTCTGTACGCGTAGGGGCTCAAGCCTCAGAGCGAGCGGGGAAACACGAGGAGAGGGAGTACGGACCGTCAATGATCTGGCGCTGTTGGAGGAGGATGCCGCCGTCGTCTAGCTCGTGTGAGTCTGCATGGGGGTCGTCTGTGTACGGCTCAAAGGTGGGCTCGGGGCTGTGTTTGCGTTCGGGGGTAGTAGGCAGCGTTGGGGAGGGAGTCTCGGGTGGCGGTATGCTGTGGATACCGCCATCGGTGTCGTCGTAAGCGTAGACCGACATGGTCAATGGTCAACGTTAGCGGTTAACGAGGACAATGCGCAGCGGCACCAGAATACATGATACGTCCAAACATCAATTCACTGCGCGGAGAGCCAAAGGTCATCGATCAGCACGCACCTCGCCAAACCAGCCTTTTCGGCCTCATCCTCGCCCAGCATGCCCCGCAGCCGTTCGTACTGTATCCGAAGAGCCGCTATGCCGTCCTCTCCACCCCCACTCCCGTCTCCGAAGGCAGACCCTGCGTCGGAGGAGGCATCCTGGAGTGCGGTCACACCGCTGCGGAGCGTGCGCAAGTTGGCGACGATCTGTGCTAGATGGAGGGCCGGGTGGGTCGAATAAAGTCGTTGTCGTTCGAGAAGAAGGGAGAGGGTGGTCGTGGCTAGAGATGTGAGTTTGGAGTGGGACATGTTGGTGTCCGTGTGAGCAGCACCGGGCTGGCTCTCGCGAGGAGGATGACTCCTGTGAGAGAGGGAGAGCACTGGATAGCACGTGACCTATTCTCTACATAAAGTACAGTCAAGCACCCTTGACAGCTCCCCAGCTTATTTTTTGTCCGCTTCTCGGCGCACCATCCCCTTTGGCGCTCTTCCCATCGCCCTCCTTGCCCTGTGCTTTCGCGGGCACCGACGCAGACACAGGCAATGGCGACGCACGCAACCCGTCCAGCACCCGCGCCGCATACTCCGAATTCCGGATAAACCACCCCGCATAACGTCTTCCGACCGTCGACTCCGCAATGTGAATCATGTTCTGAGCCAAAGTCAGCTCCGACACACCACTTCGACACCCAAAACTCACCTCGTCGACCACGAAATTCAAGTCGCTGATGGACATCCACTCCCCGTCAAGTAGACTACCTCCGCCGTTGGTACCTGCACCCTTTTCCTCGTCCCTGTCCGCGGTTGGGGCAATGTTGACTCGGCCGATACATCGTCCTGCATTCTTCATAACCATCATCCAGCTCAACACTTCTTCCTCGTCCACTTCCGTATCGAGGAACCCTGCCAACTTTCGCGCATCGAGGGACGTGTACAGCTTCAACAGACTGCGGAGGACAGGCACTGGCGTCAACGACAAGAAATGCGTCGTCAGTGCGCGCAGGTGTCGGTGGGTTGGATCCAGCACCGTGTTGCTCTGCGCAGGCGGTGACGTCGGTGACGATGGTGTCGGTGGGTTGAGTAACAGTCCCAGCGCGGTCGGATCATCGTACGGTGGTCCGTTTGCCGTGATGAATTTTGGGCAGGCGTAGAGAAAGATTTCTTCGAAGGTGTTCAGACCTTCTTCCCTGTGTGTGCCTGAGTCTACATTTGGACGTTACCCCACAGGATGACACTCACCCTCGACTCATGCGCGTCATTTGGTCGCCATACCTCTCACGCACAATGTTCATCACATTGTCGTCCAACCGCGTCGGTGCGAGGGTATTGCACAGTGCGAGTAACGCATACATACGGTCCGCCGTTTTGTTGATCTGGCCCATGTCAGTCACTGGTGAACGCGTCCAGTGCCGTACCCACCTGGTCATACTGGTAACTCCGCGTGTGGTACTGCCTCGCCCGCATGACCCAATTCAGACATCCCGTAAACACCCTCGCCGCATCCGTTACTCTTCTGAGCATCAGGTAACACATGCCAGCGTGATACGCAGTACTGACGTGGGCCGCAGTAGGGGCCGTGAATGGTGCCTTCTGCCCCAGACCCAACCCTAGACCGACTTGTTCCATGACCTTGAGCGCGAGCGTAAAGTCGCCGAGAAGGACGTGGACGCGGAGCAGCCCGATCAGTGAAAAATATCCGAGTTGACGATACAGCGGTCGCGTGCCATATTCACCAATAATGTCCCTGTATCGCGCGTCAGCTGCATTCTTCACAGGGCTGGACTAGGATAGTGAACGTACTCGATCTCCTCTTCGGTCTTGCCCTCGGCACGAGCCTTGAGCCATTCGTTGACGTGGCTCTTTTGGATGAGGGAGTAGAGGACGTTGAGGACGCTGTAGCTGCTCCACGCTTGGGCACCGCCTTCGGAACCAAGCATCGTGAGCTCGTCGTCGGTCTTGGTTGCAGGGCGTGATCGGAAGAGGGCAAAGGACTGGAATTGGTAGATGAATTCGTCGATGATATCCCACAACCATTGCGCAGGGAGCGAGAGCGGAACAGGCCCGTCCGAATCTACCTCGTAGCAATGAGTCGCTGCGCTTAACACGCCCGATGCCGTATCACGCACTGAGTAGATAATTGAACAGTTCGCAGCTGTTTTCGTACGAATGAAACCGATCGTCAACGTTGGGCTGGAGACGGGAGTACACGTGGCGATAGTAGAGCTCGCGGTAGAGCACGAGAAAGATCTGGTCGTCGTTGACGAGCGGCGCGATGATCTCCGCTTCGGGCCATTCAGTTTTGGCGTAGAATTTTTCGGTGAGCCGGTTCCACCCGGATTCGTATGCGAGGGTAATTTCGGGGAGGTTGTTGTCCAGGACGGCTTGGTGGAAGTGGACGATGAACTGGACCATCGTGTCAGAACGAGATATGATATCGTATGTTGACGACGACTTACGCGCTTGACGACGTCTGGGATCTGAGCAAATGCGGTTTGTTGGGCGATCTGGGCTTGCATGGCGAGGAGGGCGGACTCGTCGAGCTGGAGGTTGGCGGGGTCGTCGTAGATGTCGGCGGTGGGGTAGGATGGAATGGTGAGAGGGATGTCGACGTCGTTGATCTCGTCGTCGAGGTCGGGCTCGGCGGCCCATAAGGCCACTCGTTGTTGAGCCGACATTTTTTGGTGCGTGCGGAATGCGATGGACGATGAGCGCAGACGTTTTTCAGGTGTGTACGTCCGGTGACATATATGGAAAGTAGTTCCCATCTCTAACCAAGCTCGTCCTAATAACCCAGCAGCTTACAAACTTTCCAGAGCAGGTTCTTTCCCCCATAGTAATCCGAAAGAATGACGGGTTTTCCCCGTTCGCCACTTTTACATGGAAGATCGACTGTCCAGGCTGTTTCAGGAACGAGCAGTCTGTAGGCGAGGTGAATCCCGGATCTGCGCGAGGCATGTTGACACACCTGATTCCACTGTCAGAACCTAGCTCCTCCTTGATGCTCCATGCAAAAGGAGAGGCAGACATAACAACTTTTTGGTCTTTAGATGGTTTACCAGCGATGGAAAGATATTGGGTGGAATTTGCAAGCTTGATGTAGAAATATCCCTCGGATGCCGCTTGGAAGGCCCACTGAATTCGACGGTTGGGAAGGGCCGTTAGAGATGGCAAAAGTGTCACACGGACGATGCGTACCAACTGGTTGGCCCTGAGATGAATCTCCCAGCCAATCACTTATCCACGAATCGGTATGAGACTTGTCTTTTTTAATGAGGAAAAGGGAGAGAGGGGGGACGTACAGGAATGATTATCTTTTGAGTCTACGTCGAGGCACATACGGACCGGTGCATTAAAGAGCATATATGTACCACCTGCACTGAGTCTACCGAGAATGCTGTTAGCTGGTTCCAAGATCCAACGTTGACCTGGACTGTTCTGCGAACAAGATTAGTGAGGTGAGTCAGTTCTATTGAGCATTTCAACGACATTCACATTCCGGGGGGAAACAGAAAGCTGTGGGCGTTTGAAAACGATGTTGACACGAGCATCACCTAGATTGGCTTACACGATGTTGTGTAAGCTGAATAGCCATGACGTTTCCAACGTTTCCAATCCTGTCTTGTCAGTCAGTAGATGGTATAGAGAAATGCAGTGGAGAAACACTGACACATAAGTATTCTCTCCCCTACGTTCAATGGTCCAGGTGGTACGCTCGAGCTCGTCACTCGGAACACAGATCAGTTCAGTCGTGCTTCCAGGTGCTGTAGTACTATTGTTGCTCAACCATGCATTCGAGTTTTCCATGTCAGCCACGATGCTGTAAGCCCCGTCACCAACATGAGAAATGACCCACTGTGCGAGTCAGTATCACTGTGATTCGGTCAGGCAGGTAACTGACTGTTTGGGCATTAGCGATCGAATCTGCTGTAACAAAGATGGCGGATCCCTCTTGTCTGCATGCGAGATAGTTGTGAGAGCTGGCAGTGCCACTCTTGATGTGATAGATGCCGTTTGGAAAGCGTGGTGGTCCGAGACTAGTCACAGTTGTCATAATTCGATGGCAAGGTGGCAGTCAGGCTCCTTCCCATCCCCGTGTTGGAGGGATATCTGATAGAGGGCGCTATCGTACTTCCTAATTTGGGCCCTCAACCCCTCCAGCAGCAGCTGAGCGTGCCTGCTCGATCGATCGCGAGTTGCGTGTTGTGTGAGGGGCGCTACGTTCCAGGGCGTGCCCGAATGGTTGCTTCATAGACGTTGTCTCTTCGAACGATGGCTACGGATGTCCGTGTGTCGCGCATGGGTGTCACCGTGTTCCTACCACCTCACTGGTAACCCTACATATATGGAAAGTAGTTCTCAAGTTCGTCCTAACCCAGCAGCTTACACACTTTCCAGAGCTGGTTCTTTCCCCCGTGGTAATCCCAAAGGATGACGGGTGTTCCCCATTCCCCATTTCCACCGGAAAGATCAACTGTCCAGGATGTTCCAGGAACGAGGAGTCTGTAGGCGAGGTGAATCCCGGATCTGCGCGAGGCATGTTGACATACCTAATTCCACTGTCTGAACCTGGTTCCTCCCTGATGCTCCATGCAAAAGGAGAGGCAGACGCAACGACCCTTTGGCCTTTAGATGGTTCACCGGCGATGGAAATATATTGGGTGGAATTTGCAAGCTTGATGTAGAAATATCCCTCGGATGCCGCTTGGAAAGCCCACTGGTTTCGACCGTTGGGGAGGGCTGTTAGATATAGCGAAAGTGTCACACGGACGATGCGCACCAACTGGTTGAACCCGACATGAACCCCCCAGCCAATCACTTGTTCACGAATTGGTATGAGACTTGTCCTTTTTAATGAGGAAAACGGAGAGAGAGGGGACGTACAGGAACGATTATCCCCCCCGGATAAGTCGAGGCACGTACGGGTCAATGCATTAACGAGTATATATGTACCACCTGCGCTGGGACTACCGAGAATGTCGGGCGAGGTGTCAGCTGTTCCGGAGTTAACATGTTCCAAGATCCAACGTCGATCTAGACTGTTCTGCGAACAGGATTAGCGAGGCGGGTCAATCCTATTACCATTTCAACGACATTCACATTCTGAGGGGAAACAGAAAGCTATGCACTTTTGAGAACGACGTTGATATGAGGCCATCACCCAGATTGGCTTACACAATGTTGTGTCATGATGTTTCCAATCCTGTCTTGCCAGTTAGTAGATGATGGTATAGAGGAGGAACACCGACACATAAGTGCTGCAGCTTTCTGTATGGAGGCAACTGTCACGCGTCACAGCCGGGCAGGGTCAGGGGTAACCTGTCACGCTCCCCGGCTGGTAAGCACACTCTCTCCTACGTTCAATGGTCCAAGTGGTACGCTCGTGCTCGTCACTCGTAACACAAATTAATTCAATTGCACCCCCGGGCGCCGTAGTATTGTTGCTCAATCATTCATTCGAGTTTTCGATGTAACCATGATCAACATGAGAAATAACCCACTGTGCGAGTCAGTATCACTGATTCGGTCAAGCAGGTAAATGACCGTTTGGGCATTAGCGACCGAATCTGCTATGACAAAGGTGGCGGATCCTCTTGCCTGCATGCGAGGTAACTGTGAGAGCTGGCAGTGCCACTTGATGTGATAGGTCGTTGGGAATGCATGGTGGTCCGAGACTAGTGTAATTCGATGACAAGGTGGCGGTTAGGTACAGGCTGTACAGCGATTCAAATCAACATTTAAAATCGGTGTCGCACTTAATGAGCCTACCCAACCATTCACATAGACCGCAGCACTCCTTCCACGTTGATCGGCAAGTGAATATCATTCGCAGTTTCATATACATGTATCACGTATGTATGTGACTAGTCTTCCCAGCAGGGTCATAGTTCACTGAGATCCATCGACGCCACGCCCAACCATGAAAGAGAACGGTGGGTCGAAATTTCCGGATGTTGGCTCACAACGAACTGCGACGAACTAGTGGCGTTGGATAGCCTCGCAAACTTGGTGAGACACGGCGATGACTGTCACATCTTGGAAATTGCTCAATTTAGGACTGGAAACGAGGGAATAACCATGAAATCGAGCCATTCTTGGGTGAGGCTGATGCAACTGAAACGTGCCACCGCGGCAGGATTGTACTCGCCTGCGGCGTGTACGGAGGTCGTCGTATGCGGCGTTGTCTGCCCCAAAATATGGAGACGCTGGTTGTTGGAGGAAGGTCCCAACACAGCATGGCGAGACACTGCCTCGAGATGAATGCGTTCGTGTTGAATTGCGGCAACTAAAGATAAGGTGTTGGTGTTGGTTGTAAAGTACAGCCAAAAAAGCGGTGCGGTGTGGTGTTGTGTTGTCATCGAACCATCTTATCTCTTAACCCACTTCCTCATCTCTTTCCCCTCCTCATCCCACATCCCTCAACCATGTCTTGGAAACTGGGTGCTTCAAAAAGTACGTTTTCTGGCCATCTCGCTGTGAAATCACACTCACCCCCCCTTCTCTCCACCACGCTCGTGCTCTTCCGTTCCCCCGTTCCCCTTTCTCATCTATCACACCAGAGGTCAAAGATATCAAAGACAATGCCGTCCACTCTCGATCCGTTACCCCGATACCGTCTAGGCCAACCACCCCTAAGCCTCCTGGTTCCGCGGAACAACATGCTCATCTCCGCTCCGGGATGCTCACTATTCGCATCTTCTCCGGTGCGTCCTCTCCCAATCACCGCCCCGACCTCCACTGACGGAAACGACAGGTCGCGGTCTCTCCCTTGCGCCCGGTGTGCAGGTCCCAGAGGTGATTCAGAAAGCACTCGAATCATCCCCCCCAGCACCGAGACGGCCTGCCAGCAACCGCGAGAGCCTCCAACGAAAGCGCAACTGGTGGCTCCCATACATCGTCCTCGAATTCGACAACAACCAAGTCCTCGTCGGCGCCATGGGCGGCGATCTCGCTAATCCAATATGGAACTATCGTGCCACATTGTACGCCTCATCCCGCTTACACCTCAGGCGCCGATTGACGCCCGGTCCCGTAGCGACGTGTCACGCACGTCAAATATCTCCATCTCCGCTTATCTACGTACAGCTACAGCCGTGCACAGCCAGGAAGATATGGGAAACGACTTGCTTATGGCACGCGCTCATATAACGCCCGCCTTGGATGGCCACGTACGTTCCTTTGTCACCCTCACATCGCTTTTACCTGATGCGCTCTGTTAGTATGCATCCGACCAATGGTACCCAGCTACCGCTGGCAGTGGCTCTTTCCATCTCAAGGTTGATTACCGTCCCACGCGAGCCGAGCCACTCACCATCGAGGCGTTCGACTTGCTCAAGGTGATAGGGAAAGGCTCGTTTGGCAAGGTCATGCAAGTACGAAAGAAGGATACCATGCGCGTATATGCCTTAAAGACGATACGAAAAGCCCACATCGCATCGCGGCCTGGAGAGATTACACACATCTTGGCTGAGAGAACTGTCTTGACACTGGTGAACAACCCGTTCATCGTCCCTCTCAAGTTTTCGTTCCAGAATCCGGACAAACTTTACCTGGTCATGTCGTTTGGTGCGCGTTTATTCTAGAATCATGGTGAAATTCATATCGATTGGTCCCTAGTTAACGGCGGAGAGTTGTTCTACCATCTGCAACGAGAGGGCAAGTTCGATCAAGACCGCAGTCGGTTCTATGCCGCAGAATTGCTTTGCGCACTGGAGCACTTGCACAGCTTCAACGTGGTATATCGCGACCTCAAACCAGAAAACATTCTATTGGACTATACGGGTCATATAGCCCTCTGTGATTTTGGTATGTCTTCGCTTCGTTCATCTCGATCGCCAGCTCACATTCACCTCAGGTCTCTGTAAATTAAACATGTCGGAAACGGAAAAGACGAACAGTGAGTTCACAGGATTGACTCTCTGTATAGTCTCCGACCCTTCGTCCGTAGCGTTCTGTGGAACTCCAGAGTATATAGCACCGGAACTTTTGGAGAGCCAAGGTTACACAAAGACTGTTGATTGGTGGACGCTCGGAGTCCTTTTATATGAGATGATGGTGAGTTGTTCGTTCACGATACGTCGATACAAACCAATCTATCGCCAGACTGGTCTCCCACCGTTCTATGATGAAAACGTGAACACAATGTACCAACGGATCCTCATGGACCCACTCGTGTTCCCACATGACATAGCTGGAGAGGCAAAGAGCGTCATGACCGGGCTTCTTCAACGCGATCCAACGCGACGACTCGGTGCAAACGGAGGGGAGGAGATCAAGAGACATCCCTTCTTTGCTAAGTATATCGACTGGAACCTGTGAGTGTGTCAGCAGGTCGTCACCAAGGACGAAATTAAACACGAAGCACAGGCTTCTACAGAAAAAGATACAACCGCCGTTTAAACCAAGCGTGGTAAGTGACCGCAGCAGTATCTCTTTGTCGTTCTCTCACGTCGCCATAGGAATCGGTGCTTGATGTGGCCAACTTTGATCCTGATTTCACCAACGAAGAAGCACAAGATTCGGTGGTGGAGGACTCTCATTTATCGGAGACCGTCCAAGACCAATTCAGAGGGTTTACATACAACCCTGCCAACGAACACCTCAGCGAGAGCGTCAGCTATGGTCACGTCATGGGGTGATATTACATCAAGTTTGGGTCCTTGCAGCGCGCTGGCCGTGGTCGTCTTGGATTCGCCCCATTTTCTGGAACTGCCTACTTTTTCTTTTCTCTTTTCTACCCATGTCTTTACTCGGAAATTTGGAAGATTCCATGATATTTTATTTCGTCTTGCGACGGCGAGCGGTTTCAACAACGTGAACCTCGCTCTTCTTTCTCTCATTTTGCTTTCCTGTTCGTTCCCGGTTATTGTTCCGGTTCCCTCCGTCGAGGGCGCCTGTGCAACGGGATACGTGCGTGCTTTTTTAGAGTCGCATTTTCGAAACAAAGGCACTATGTATTTTTCTTCTTCAACGCATTGTCGACCCCATGGACTTATTTATCGTCACACACGCCTTTGTTTGTGTTCACCACCATGTGCAATTGTACTTGCTACTCGAAAGCCCGAGAAGGTGATTTCGGTGCTGTCCCTCCTGCGGCAGGCGAGACTGGTGGCTGTGCGGTCCTACGCTGAAAGATAGGGGTGTCAGCGTTGAGTACAAAAATAGCTTGTGGTGCGCCTCCCTACTCACCGCCACCCATATGTCGTGTACTGACTATGTACATCTTTAACAATCGTCATGGTCCCTCACATGCACATCCTTATGGGGGAAAGAGGTAACACTGGCCTACCGCCCAGTCCGTCTCTTGGACTCCAACTCAGCCCACCTTTGTCACGGGCAGGCAGACGCCATCGGAGACGCTCGTCACGACCATTGGCGACCGGGCTGAGCCTGTAGTAGTAGATGACCCTCGGCCTAGAGAATGTTCACGTTTGAAGGGCGTCAGCGGTGTGACGCACCATAAACACAGGTTTTCCGAAAAGTCATCAACACGCGTTCGTACGCTTGGCGTTACCTGACTATTTTTTTTGTCTATCGCGGCACCACTGCACGAGACTGGTGACCAGTCTACCACTGCACGCTCGTTCCAACGCGCCCCGTCGTTGCTCTTAAGTGGAATCTACCTCGTGCACCGTGCGACCGCAAGTGTATACTACGATGAACGTGGTCCGTGATGAATACGAAAGGAAGCGATGATACGAGGCATGTTCGGATGGTACGAGAATCTATGATCCGACCCTGACAACACAACACGTCTCGTTTCAACGTGTCCGACTCGGAGTCACATCGCTGCTCTTGGATTCCACATCGTGCGACTGTACATTACAACGAACCCGGCCATGAATACGAAAAGAAGCTTCTCTACTTGATCTTCCAGCACAACACATCCGCCAAAGCGACTCTGCACGTTTCCACGCGCGA